>JAATLQ010038489.1:64621-114189 GCA_013421005.1 Heliconius erato x Heliconius himera | reverse complement strand
TACCAGAGGGCAAGATACTATCAGCTCATTCTGCAGGAATCCAGGGCAGTACGCGAGGCAATTAAGAAATCGTTGGCGGTAGTTTGATATAATAATTATGTCAACTGACAGACGAATGCCACCTCAGTCTACCCGTGACCACGGACTACTGCAAAGTGTTCGAAACGTCGGGTTTCCAAAAATGTATAAACATACAAAATATACGCGATTAATCCGGTTAAAATAGTTTTATTTAAAAGACAATATGTAATTTTTTTTTTCATTTTTTATCGTATTTAAACAATAAAAAAACGATAAAAAAACTACAAGATAACATTTCAATTTCGTTAAAATATTCCAGCCGATGTAATGCGCAAAATATTTTGAACTTGATAATTTGATTACGTACCTACATATGCTACTGCCATACGTACTTATACAGGGTGGAAGTGTCAGCACCACATTAAATGAAACCACAGTTTTAACTACTCTATAAAAGCCTAATATAATTCAGAAAAAAATAAATTCCCAAAAATGAAAAAGGTTTTTTTTCAAACAAAATAAATAATAAAATTGTCATTTTAAAACAAAACGCCATTTGTAAGGATGACGCACGCAAACATAAACCTATCAAAGGAACACCGCCGCACACGCCTCATTTCGAAATCGAGTCGTATGTATTGGCGATAAAGTTCAAAGTTGTTTAACCTTTAGTAGTATTTTTGTATGTTATTGGGATTTATACGTAATCGCGTCACACGAAATACAGGTATGGATAAAAATCGTGAAATGAAAAAAAAATCCTACGTCCAAGCTGTTGAGGCATCTTTATTAATTTCTTTAGGTATAGGTTTGAAATATTTTACCCTATATGCTGTTTCCGTAAATGGAGCGCTGCCTCTTCCACCCTGTATATGGTACATAAAATATATGTTCTGTTTTATTTTTTTGGACCAATCAATTAAAAATAGGTCACATTCTAGCTGTATTTGTAATCCAATGTTGTTTCTATTAGGAATTACCCGAATTGGTACCAATATCGAAAGCTGCCACTAGTCATTTACAGCATTGAACGAAATTTCATTGAGATTCAAATGACTGGGTGGTTTTATATTTGAAAATTCCTAGTTGGCTTTTTTATGTTACCCAATTACTACCCTACAGAAAATTATAATCAAATTAAAATATCTTATGCTGATAACTATGTTAAATATCTCCAAGCGACCTTTGTTTTAAAGGTTTAGAAGGGTAATTCTTTGATATCTATATAAATAAATCAGCTTCACGCTGTAGTACCCCGCACACAGCAGGGTAGGCAGAGGGAACCTAGTGTTAAGACACCTCGTTCCCCACTTTCTGCCGAATTCTGGAGGCATTGCGTGTTGAGTGGCAGAACTCAACGCCACGCTTAATCTCGACACCAGAGCGAAGAAATGGAAATATAAATTGAAGTAAATATTTCATCTCCTCGAGTGGGGATCGAACCCACAACCGGTCGGTTTTTACAGTTACAATTCGTGCCGCTGCGCCAAGATTGGCCTATATAGTTAGTTTTATAAATTCTTTATGTATATTTATAGTTGTAGTATAGTTTGAAATCATAGGCACCTCAAAGTGTATTCGAATAGAAACACCAAATATTCAGGGATCGACATGAATTTCGAAACCGCCGTGATTGCGGTTTTGACGAAGGTATCGTGTCAAAGAAATATATCAAGGATCATACCTGCTAATATTATGTTACAATATTACTTAAAATAGATAATATTATAAGTATGCCTAGTTATTACATGAAATGATTGATAATTGTTTATCTCTTAATCTCTATTCTCTCCTATTCTATATCATTATTAGGTAAATTTTGTTCTTTTTCAATGGATAAACTCTCGTTTTGGTAACAAAATAAAGCGCGGCGATGAGTTGACACGATAATTTTTACCTGCATATGCGCGTAACACGAAAATAATTCAATATCATCAAATAAATCTAATACTTATTTAATATTTTACAAAAGGATTGCTTCTCAGTAGGTACATCTGAAAGTGTATGTTACGACCCTAAAGTCAAACTAACTTTTATTATTTTTCTGATATTTTTTTCTTAATTTAAATGTTTTTTTTTTTATTTTAATATGAAAGTTCACATTTTATATCATCGCAAGAATTATTATTTCAAATCTTTTGTATGTATTTAACCTAAATAATAAATAAAATGTATATTGTATAGTATTTATATTGCAAAATAGGTAAAATGTATTCGACAATGTTCGATGCTTATTAAATATTTCGCATTGTTGGACGGTTCACTGACCTCATCGACAGAATCCTTTGTTATATGTATACATTCCCTTCTTCTACATTTTTAATACTTTACTTAAAGTAAATCTTAGTTTTGCTCAGCTGAAATATTTAATATTTTCATTTTCTTCGCTCTGGTGTCGCACAAGCAATGCTTCCCGAAATCGGTGGAAAGTCCTGCTACATGCGTGATACAGCGTGAAGTTGATAAGTACCACTTTTGCTAATGATGCGATGCAAAAGCTGTGAATATGTGGAAAAGTAATATAGCAATCGATAGTGTGTTTTATAAATTTAGAATATTATTTGATAAATAAAAAAAGAATAGTACCTTAAGTAACGCAGTTACTTAGTAGATAATATTGATACCTATTTTAAATTAAACTAATGTTTTCAGCTTTGCGTTTCTTCACCAGATCCAGGAAATAAAAATATTTTTTATCATTCTTCTAAATGGGGAACAATCCATCCCACAATCATCGCGGTCATATTCTAGGCTCCTCACCAGAGTCAGCCTAAACTAACAATGTTTTAAATTTAGGAAGCCCAAATAAAGTAATATGCTTATTAATAAATTTCTTATTTAAGGTAATTTTGAATTAAATTTACTCTTACAAGAGCGAGGGCTAACGTGTCAAGTACAGGCATAGTTATAAACATTAGTACCCAGGCGGTCTAACTCGCAACGTATAATATTGGTTCTCTAACCGGACGAAGTAGAGAACTCGGAGATTTATTTGTGATGCGTCAGGTTTGCTTTCCTCCAGGAAACTCCCTAGAAGAGGCAATAAGTCTCGCAACACCGGCCTCTATGGTCTCCAGGCCGCCTGAAACACCTTATAAAAGTCCCACTCACAAGACACCACGTCATGTTATCCTTAATTGGAATCTTCTTTGACCTGAGGTCTGAAGTTATGACGTAAAAGTAGTATTTTCAGGGCTTGTGATATATATTAGTGAAATTGCTTCTACAAAAGCGATAAAATATCTGAATAAATATATATCAAACAGGTGCTGTAGTAAAATGAAATGCAAGCCATAAATTGAATATTAAACATCAAAATATTTAACATACCTGACGCTCATGCAGAATGCAATATTTTTTCCTTGGCATGAAGAGTGACAGACAGTTAGAGTTACTTGTATAAAGGACAAAAGATGGTTGAATTCGACACGGATTCCTGAGCCTCCCTTATTGCGGTTTCCATTGTTTGACGAGGGTACTATCTCTATATATACTGTTGTGTCAAAGATGATCGGGACCTTAAATCTCACCATTGTTTATTCCTACATTACATTTAACCTGAACAATTAACTTGATCACGATACCTGGTATTTGTGTTCATAGAATAAGGTCTCTAATATACTTAATAACATTATTATATTATTTTGATAGTCATGATAACTAAGTTAAATATATTTTTTAAATAAATATGGCAAAGGAAGAACAACGTATTTTTTATTGCTTTTATTATATACAAATGTATAGTATTCAGATTTTTTCCTAAACTAGTACTTACTACCTGTATATGCTATCTGATATTTTTTTAATATAAGGTTAACCGGAAGTACCGTTAGCCATATAAACGGCCATCTCTTTTTTTTTTAAATAATTGAAGAAATACGTTTTCTTTTAGAAAAACATGGAGCCGTAGATCTAGGTATACGGTTTGAATTTCAACTCGATATCTCCAAGCGTTTCTGAGATAAAGGCTCTTGACAGACAGACAGACGGAGAATAAAGTGGTCTTATAAGGTTTTGTTTTTTCCTTAAAAGGTACGGAGCCGTAAATGTAAATACACAGTTATATTTTTAGTTTCTTTCATATAAATTGAATGCATACGCCCTCAAACTTAACTTTGTTAATTTTTATAAATGGTACTATAATTCTGAAATTTGTACGGAACCCTCGTTGTATCGAGTCCGACTCGCACTTGAGCGGTTTTTTTTCTCTAGTAAGCGTGGAGCAATTTAAAAATCTTTGAAATATAAGTAGGTATAGGCAAGCTCATCAGTATATTTATATTGATAGGGATTAATACGAAATTCAAAAACCAGTCAAGTTCGAACCTCATTTAATTCACGTGCACGTAAATACGGAATTAATTTATTTCTTTAATTAAAAAAATATATTCGAATATGCTTTTTAAAGGTTGTGTATCTCAAAAGCAAATCCTTATAGGATCCTTTATTGCTCGTCTGTCTCTCCGTCTCACTATTTATGCCAGACCATGTGGAGGTATCAAAAAAAAGGTGGAAAAAAACATTATAAACTTATATTGGTAGTTCATGTCATGCAAAATGAATACAAACGCCCGTAAATTTAAATTTGTAAAATTTTATTAGTTATACTTCCCGTTAGCTTTTTCTACTGAAAAAACTATGTTTCTAAAATAAGAGCGATGTGGCGGAAATTATGTATATTAATAACAATTCCTAAAGGTGCTTTGGTCAATAACTGGAAGTTACATAATATCTTTTTCCTATTGCATATGATAAAATTTAAATAATATTTTTGTACTGTAAGATATCATTGAAGTACAGGGATGCTTGTCGGCTTAAACCTTTCGGAATAATCTCAGGCATTGATGGAAATTTGCTATAAATTTAGAGTGCTTTAAAGAATTAAAAGTAAGAATATTTAAAATTTCTATCGTGGCAAAACCCATTACTGACGCTAAAGAATATCTTCGTTCCGTCCTGCGATCAAAGTTTCGAGGGTGAGAGTCAATTCCATTGCGCAAATCAAATTTCTAGGGCGATGAAATATTAATTTTAAGCAACCCTTTATTTTGCATAAATTTGTACAAAATATTTTAGTGATTAAATGCGTAGTGGTAAGTTTTCAATTAAAGTTATCATTTATTACTCGATTGATATCAACGACATAGTTTAACTACATTAATTCCTTTATAAGTGTAAAAACTGGTCAAGTGTGAGTCGGACTAACCCAGTTAGGGTTTCACGAACGGAACCTTACGCGAAGGACATTTTGTATCCGCAGTGTAGTGAAAGAGTGCTGCCATTGATTCATTGTTATAATTCTTATAGCTAAAGGCTAATGTGGTCAGTCCTGACTGACCACATTAACACAGCAAGAGTGTAATATATTAATGTTTAGTACTTAATTCTAGCTTAAACTTCTTTATTTTAAAATCTATGATACTTGTATAATAAGGTTTATAGTGTATAATATCATTTGTCTAAAGTAATCAAATTCAACCATCTGAATGGTATAGGCACATCAAAGTGAAATTTGTCTAGCACTTTAGGTGTAAACTTAGGCTCAAAGATCAAAGTAGCTTTGTGATTTTTGACACCATGTCCACAGTAACCGTACCCTAACCGCTGATACAATAAATTGATATAAAAATATAAATGGTTTGGATACTCTACATGTATAATAAAAGGAAAATATAAAAAAATTGAGGATTAAGATCGTGATATATCCTTTATTGACAGATTCAGGAATCTTGGTCAGTTATTTTATTGACATCTACCTCTGCTAAGACATTTCTTTAAGAAATGAAATTCAGTTGAGCGTTTGCCGTTCTTTGTCTTGCAGAATATATTCAATGTTTTAGTTGATGCTCTAGTTATTTTTGCAATGAGGTTTCTTTCAATAAAAAAAAAGAACATTTTTACTAATTTGGTAATATTTTTACGGATGTTTTAGAGCTTCAAGTTTTTCCTACAAAGCAAAGTAGGCAATGAGAGACCTATTTGAACTCTCCGTTTTTCATGTTCCGTTCTTTAGACATTGCGTGTTGACTGGCGGAAACCCTCTTCCTACACTGCTGTGTGTGGGATACAGCGTGACGCAGATTTTTTTTATCATTGAGAAATTTCAAGCACTACATGGCTCAATGATGGATAGAGATTTCTTGCATAATCGGAATTTATGTTAGAAAAACTACGTTTGCAGTTTGCAATTTTAAAAGCACTTAATTGGGATTTATTTAATGCATCCAAATCTATCCATTTTTAGGGTCTATTAGTTCAAAAGAGAAAAAAATGGAATCCCTATAGGATCACTTTGTTTTGTGTCAAGAATATTTTACTTAAGATTGCGTTAAGGTATCAATCTGTAAAAAATCGTAAAATAAAAAAAAAGATATTTTATAGACAAAAAAAATCATTACAAACTTATATTTGTATTCTACATAAGTGCCATTCGTCGCATCATTAAAATCTGTAAAGTGTTTCCCAATCAAAATTCTGAAATTGGTACGGAACCCTTTGTGGGCGAGTCCGACTCGCGCTTGGTCGGTTTTTTTCATAAATACATTGTTTATTGAAATAAACATTCCTATATTTCAAGTGGGCGTAGCCACACGGGGGTCGCTAGTCATTTATATAGTTAATTGATATTTACGTTGATCGTAATAAAAAAAGTCAACGGACAGCTCAATTTCAAATGCCACATTATGTCACATTTTTTAATCATTTTCAATTTTATTTCTATATTATTTCTTCTTTTTATTATTTTTTTTATTTGACAATTATTAAGACTGCATTGAACTTAAAATAATATATCAGCTAAGCTAACTCCTACGAGGAGATCGCATCTCCAGGGCATTCATCTTTCTTTCATTCTTCTTCTGTAATATCTACGTTTCGTATTACAGTGTCGGTACCAACACTGCATTGTGTACGGCCAAACGCGCAGCTGTGCAGACGTTTCGCCGTCTCATCAATGCAGCTAAGGCTCCTTTAACACTGTTACCGCCAGCAATACGCTTTTCCACATCCATCTCATATCTGCTTAACATCTCTACTTAACATATTTCCCAAATATACTTCACACTTCACTTCGTTATATTATACAGTCTTGCATCAGAATACCTAGCAAAATGGACAATAAAAGTTTTAACTCAGTTAGATTCCCACCCACAAATGTCAGTAAGGTAAGTACGTATTTTAATAAAATTTTCAAGTAAGATTTCATTTTACACAACCTGTTAGCCTTATTCTGTTTATAGCATTGCTTATAATAAATTTATATAGTTGTTCGAAAACAATAAGCTATGTAGTAGATGGCTGAACTGATTGAGCTGAGGCACAAGCGTGTGGCTGTAAGCACGACAGGTTATGGGTTTGATGTCCACTCGAGGAAATATAAATATATATGTCTATTATAAATATTTTATTTTTTCATTTGTTCGCTCTGGTGTCGTAGTTGAGTTCCGCCACGGTACACGCAATGCCTTAAGATTTCGGAGAAAAATGGGGAACGGAGTATCTTCACGTTGGGCTCCCTCTGCATATCCTGCTATGTACGGAATACAGGTTGAATACTTGATAAATAATTCATCAAGTGGAGGTCTAACCCATAATAACCGCTAAGTCAGACGCTGACCTATGTTGTCACGATAGCCGACTTAACCACAGACAAAATTCTATTGAAAAAAATTTAATCAAAATTAAATTAACAGCAGCAGCAGCAGCAGCAGGGTATGCAGAGGGAACCTAGTGTTAAGACACTCCGTTCCCCACTTTCTGCCGAATTCTGGAGGCATTGCGTGTTGAGTGGCAGAACTCAACGCCGCGCTTAACCTCGACACCAGAGCGAAGAAATGGAAATATAAATTTTAAGTAAATATTTCATCTCTTCGAGTGGAGATCGAACCCACAACCAGTCGGTTTTACAGTCACACCTCGTGCCGTTACGCCACGACCGGCTTCAAAATAAAAAATGTAAATAAATATTTCCTTTCCTCGAGTAGGGATCGAACCCACAACCAGTCGATTTTACAATCACACTTTTTGCATCTGCGCCACGATTGGCCTCTAAAATTCTATTATTTTAAATTGGACACACTATAAAAATTTAAATTGCCAAGGAATTTTCTGTTTAAGACGATAGTAGAATCGAAAGTAAACTCAACAATTTATCGAGTAAACTTCAAAAGTATTTCTTAAACTGATAAAGCTTTGACCTAACGTCAATTTGTAAAGCAATTTGTCTTAGAAGTCACAATAACGCTATAGGTTTGAGAAAAAATGTATGAAGTACGAGGTTAAAGAGTGACTTATTTAATTTTAGGATTAGCTTTATATTTAGTTTAAATTGTCGCCGCCGAATTCTGAACGCATCGTGGTGTTGAGTTCCGCCAATCAACACAATAAAAAGTGGCAAGCGGAGTGTCTTTATATTAGGCTCCCTCTACTTAGCCTGCTACATGCGGGATACAGCGTGAAACTAAAAAATACTTTCATTGCGTCTTATTTGTATATGTTCCTCTACGTTATCTACCTATAAAATATTTCAAGATATAAGATGTGTCATGTGATAGTGTTCAATTCATAGTGTTTAATCTAAGCCAGTTAGCGAAACTAAACAAACTTCCAGGTATAAATAAATAAATAAAGAATAATAAAAATAAAAAAGTGGGGAACGGAGTGTCTTAACACTAGGTTCCCTCTGTCTACCCTGCAGTGTGCGGGATTGCGTGAAGTTGATTTATCCAGGTATAAGTGCTATTATATTGATTAATACTAAAAATAGGTCGAATATTCTGAACAATGCCAGTAGGGGATGTCTTGATGCCGGCGTGACAGTGACACGCGACTCTGTGTGATTGAATGCCTACAGCTGGGATCTATTAATCAACATATTTGATTACATATTTAATTAGGTATTGATTGCATAAATATTTTATGACATATAATTTTTTTTAAACGGATCGTGGCGCAGGGGCGTAAAAATGTGAGTGTGAACAGGACAGGTTGCGAGTTGGATGCCTACTCGAAGAAATGAAATATTTAATATTTTCATTGTTTTGCTTTGGTAAAGGAGGCAAAGCGTGTCATTGAGTTCTGCCACTTAAAACGCAATACGTCCAGAATTCAGCGAAAAGTGTGAAACAGAAGTGTTTTAGTGGGAATGGAATATTAACACAAGGTTCCCGGGTTTCCTCTGCTTACTTTGATATGTGGGGGACACCACGTGAAGGAAAAACGAAAATTGCATTGAAGACTTCAATTTTCATTGGTATACCTAATTAATTCAAATATAAAAATAAACGTAAAATGATTGATGAAATTAGTAAAACAAAAAAAAATTACAAAAGTGATAAACCATTTTATTCTTTTCCCTTTTCATAATTATATACATATGTGGAATGTAAAGGTAATATGTGCTGAATATCGCCCAATATCAATAATCTATCTCCTACATCAATCTTCGATTGTTCCATATATCTATTCCATCTAGAGATTGGATAGATATATGGAACAATCGAAGATTGACGTAGGAGATAGATTATTAATATTGGGCGTATATTGACGATAGACGAGTCAAAACTAGTATTTCTATTGTCTAATTATGGAGTTTGTGATTATGGAGTATTTAATAATTCTATAATATATTGAAATTCTGATGTAGCAGCTATTTGGACTACTAGGTGCAATGCCAAAATGATCTAATTAAGTATGAAATGTTTCGTATTCAATTCGTTTAAGTGACAGTAACTCATGTTCACGACACCGAAACCTTTTTAAATGCGTTTAAATCGACTTGTTAGTAACAACCATTTACATAGAAATATTTCAATTTATATGTAGACAAAAAGAGAAACAGTACATATATTTTAGCATCTGCGCTTTCTTTTTTCTTTAAAATATTTTTCAATAAATTTGTCGGCACTTTATGTTTCAAACATGGTTCGTTTTATATTTTTATTAAAATAAAAGTAACAAAATGCTGAAATGACTAACCGCCGATATATTTTCCGGAAACGCAGAGCTAACGTCCCTCCCCCAAACCTCCCCACAGCGTGGCGTCAGGTGCGTAAGTAATAAATTGTTCGCAGGGCTATAACATTACCCGCAGATAAAGACTTCCCCATTGCGGTATTAAGAAAACCTCTTTAAGAATAATATGATATTTCTACACATTTGTTATACCCTTTCTTTTATTTTGAATATTGAATAAATTTAATTAGGTATATATATATATATATATATATATATATATATATATATATATATATATATATATGTATGAGTATGTTAGTTTTTGCGTTTTGATTTTTTGCAATATGCCTTTAATTGCATTTTAATAATAGACGATTTCATAATTTTTAACAGGAATAGTTTAATTAATAGTTCAAATAAAATCTTGATTATGATACGACTTTTTAAATATATAAAGAATAATCTGATTGTGGAAGAATATGAATGAAGATTAGTCGACAGGTTTAGATGTACGGTTTTATTTTGATATAGCAAAGGGAACCTAGTGCTATAAAACACTACAGTAACTACTCGGTAACGTATTGTACTATTTTTGTAGTAGTAGGTGTTTACGTAATTGGTATCTATCTATTCGTAACTGCTTCAAACATTATTATATGAGCCTAAACGTTACCGATTTGGAGTGTTGTAGCACTAGAATCCTTTTGCCTATCTATATGGTATATACGGAATACAGCGTGAAGCTAATTTTTTGTTTATTTAAATATAATTATTTTTAAACATATGTAAAGTGTTATTCCACACTTAGAATACTTTTTCTAAATAAGTATTTTAAATATATTTAGTTATTTTGATGTATATATGAAGAATTTGTTGGATTTATAATATACTATAATCACACTATAATCACATCTTATATAGATATGCTATCTTAGATCCCGTACAGTCATAAGTAAAATACCTACCTGTTTAAGTAAAACGTTTAGATTATAACAGACAGATGTTTTAGCGGCATCTTTGATAGGCCTTTGTTGTATATTAAATCATAAATTTTGGGTTGTCTTCTACAAATTTATGTCCAACGTTGAGGAATGTTATTAGGCAGGTTTGAGAATAAATTATATTGCTATATTTATTCGCTTCAACATCGCAGGTAGGTACACTTAATTGTTTATACAAATTCTTACTTAGGGTACTTTTTATAACGAAGTCCTATTGTAGTTCATGTTTTACGAACAAAATCAGGTTTTTAAACGGTTCACAGCTAACACGTTGCGAGTGTTAACTGTGAACCATTGCACGGCATTGCGAGTGGCGGAACGCAACGCCGCGCTTTGCATCGCTACCAGAGCGATGATATCGAATATTGAATTTCCTTGAGAGGGAAATAAACTCACAACCTGTCGCGTTTACTGCAGCACACTTGTGCTACTGCGCCCCTGCTAATTGGATTAAAGTCCCGCTAACAACTTTGTATTATGTATTTTTTTATTACTAGCCCCCTATATTACTTATATGGTTTATATATTTTAGTGTTTTTTTTCTTTTTCATAGGTAAAGAAAGGCAATATTTTAGTGAATCTGTTTATGACATATTGTTCAATAATATTTCTTTTTTTACAAATAGATATTGGCGAAGAGATTAGTGCTCATGGAACGCCATAATCAAGGAAAAAAAGAGAAATTAAAAAAATCAAATTTAAAATAGCACAATAAAGAACATATTCTTTCAATACAAATTGACTTTATAAACATTTTAACAAACACCTTTTACGTAACTTTTCCAAATAGTAGTTTTAGTAAATAGAAACGTCCGAAGCTTCGAAACTTTTAGTTTGATACATTGTCTTTTAGTTATCAATCTTGGTTTTGGCTCCTTTATTATTGAAATATGGATAAGACATAATATTAAAAAAATATAAAAAGAATAACTAAATAATTAGCATTTTAAAAGTACTATTTTGTTTTTTTTACATCGTATGTGTGTTCAATTATTAAAGAACTAGCGGCTCGCCCACGGCTTCGCCCGCTTAAAATACATGATTATTAATTTAATAAGCAGAATTGATTGACAAGTATAATGACTTCTAATATGATTTTTTTACGACATTATCGTCAAAGAATTTTTGATTGTTTTAAATAAAAAAATACGACCATTGTTGATATTTAATATTTATAAAATATACATAAAGCTAATTATTTATTAGACATATTATATATTTTTACCTATATAATATACTCTGTTAAATGTGCTGATGTCAGTGAATAATTTAATTTACTCATTCAGAAACAGCCTTAAATGTTAAATTATTGATTTGAAGGATTCATAACATTCTTTGTAAAATAACTGTAATAATTGCATATCAACTCCTGTACAGTTTTTAAATTAGTTACATATATTATATGAACGAACCAACCAAAAAATCTTTGTATTTACTTGATATTTCTTTCAAGATCGTTCTTTATCTCTGTGTTGAATGAATTACGACTTCTTTCAAATGACGATAACTTTTTTTTAATGAACCGATTTTGATGAACTAAACTTTAGTATTTAAGTTGAGTTAAAACGAAGCAATTGGTGAAATTTTCAAGTAAATCTGTTCAGTACTTTCAGAGGAAAATGCGGACAAAAATATGTCGAGAGACAGATAGACAGACAGACAAGAAATTCAAAAAAAAATCTTTTTGCTTTCTATTATTATTTTTAAGTGTCCCTCTATCCATTTCAGTCAAAATTACTAAATGTACAGACAAAATATTTTTACTGTCTTATTATATATAGAGATATCATCGTTGTTGTAACTATTTTTCTTTTTCATTTCGAACTGACTGAATATCAGATATAACAAATATATTGTTTCTAGTTTATGCCTTTGGTACATTTTATTAGCAGCAAATCGTTATATTTCCAATTTGCTAGTTTGTTTATTTTTCACCTTTCCAAGTGCATCTTATTACATGTAATTTAAATACAATATTATTTAACCATCAGCACCAAAATAGAGGACTTATAGTATCGACACTACGTGTTACTTGAAGCAAAGCAAAGCAAGCTTTATATGTTACTTTGTTGCCACAAAGTCTCGCAGATATCAAAAGATCGGTTTCGAAGTGGTTTATCTATGATAGTGGTTTTGCTCACATTATTGATTTTTCCCACTAAATGTTTTTATTTTTTACTATTCACAGGATAGAAAACATACTACTAAGATTCAACATTTTATCATTTTTTTACTAAATATTAGCTACTAACATAAATGTATTTTCAGTATTTAAATAAAATTTATTAAAACGATGACGCCGTCGTTGAGCAGAAGTACAACGCTGTGATTGTAACGCGACGGTTGTAGTTTAGATCGCCTCAACTCGAGAGAATGAATTATTTAATCAGCTTCACGCTGTATCCCGCACACAGCAGGGTAGGCAGAGGGAACCTAGTGTTAGAACACTCAATGAATTATTATTTATTAATATTTTCATTTCCTCGATCTGGCAAAGAGTTTCATCGAGTTTATTTACACAAGATTCCTTCTGCCTACCCTGCTATATGCGGGGTACAGCGTGAAACAGAATTAATTAATAATATTGAACAATTTATAATATAATTAAGAAAAATTAAAATATATATACAATTTGAAGTACATTTTTGATTCTTATTCCTATGATAGGTGAGTATGAAGTGAAAATCCAGCCACACTAGTCCACACAAGTCCTTTGTGAGAAGTTTCTAGAACTAGCTTCTAACTTACAACCTGCAAAGCTCCCGCAAGCGTAGTCATGAGAAATATTACGGTCAGATTTGAATATACTGTATGCAGTATGTAACAATATCAGTTGTATTTTCTTCACGATTTCAATCCATAAAGCTCAATGCAGCCAATGCAATACACGTAGATTATGTAAATGTATGAATTTATCACAACCAAAAATATATTCTATATACTGTAGGTAACTTTATTTGTAGCATTTGGAGTACTCTGTACTCACTGGCTACCCCGTGAAACCAAAAAAAAATTTTTTTTAAATGTAGGGAAATATTTTAATATTTGTTGTATGCCAAACTGTTACATAATTACTTTAACTTACTAAAACGACATTTTTATTTTGGCTTGTATGGATTTTAAACATTTTTAAAGTGTTATTTCATACTTAGGAAAGAAAAATACTTATTAAGAAAACGTATAAAAATTTGATTCGTAGCGGGATTTGAACCCGCACCTCTTTGGACACCGTCCAAGCGCTCTGACCAACTAGAGTATAAGTTCATTAGAACCTAGCATAACGTACGGATTCAAATCTCGCTACGTAAAAATTTTTATACTTTTTGTATGAATGATTTTCAAATCAATATACAAGTACGTATAAGTACACACATCTAGTAATGACTCTAAGTTTTAATTCCCTCGGGTGGTTTTCTTTATAACTAGTGCTTCCTTATTTATCTTTATTCGAGGACATTTTCAATGCCAGAAATAATTACGTAATAAAGAGAACGTCACTCGCTGTTCTTATTATACTGGATGCCTTATCTTTCGCTGTCAGTAGCCAGTTATTATTCTCTTAGAAAATCTCCTTGGAAGTCTGTTTATTACTTATATAAAAGATAAAAAACGTGTTATTAATTTCTAAAATTAGAAAAAAACAGACTTTTCTTAGGTATTTTAACTAGCGTAATACAAAGATGTTATAATTAAATAGAATATTAGATATTGAATTGGATCAAATAAACACTAATCTTTTTATTACTGTTTTAAGTTTTATTTTAGGTCTTTTGATTGGATTGGGGAGCGAGATTTTTTAATATATTATGTACTATAATATCATTAGATTAAAGAAATTCAGCTTCACGCTGTATCCCGCCCAAAGCAGGGTAGACAGAGGGAACCTTAAGGGAGTAGTAAGACACTCTGTTCCCCAATTTCCGCCGAATTCTGGAGGCATTGTGTTTTGAGTGGCGGAATTCAACGCTGGTTCAACCGCTTGCTTCGACATCGACATTTCCTCGAGTGGGGATCGAACCCACAACCAGTCGATTTGGGGCACAAAGTGTGACTGTAAGTGACACTTTGTGCCCCTGTGGACTGGTGATTAATTTATGTACTATATAAAATAATAATAGTAATAAAAAAATTATATTATTTTCATATTTAAAGCCAGAAACATTGTAAAAATCAAATTTAAAATCTAAAAATGTTTCTATTTACACCCCATTTACAGTGTCATAATATAATATATTTACACGTTTATTAGCATTGCTTTTATTACATTTCTTGTATTGTTGCAGTTGCTCTCTGATTATTTCATTTATGTTATATAGAATCTTTCATATTTAAAACAAAACATATTTTCATATTTAAAAGAACATAGTTTCTTGATACTATATTCTCTCCGCCTATGTGGCTTTGCGAGAAAGAGCTTGAAGATGCAAAAAAGCTATATAGCTAATACTTGAATTCTAAATTCACACAAGTATATTATATTTTAGCTTTTTATTATAGACCACCGAAAGATTGCCAAAATACTTTTTGATTTACATCAAAGAGAAAAGTAACTTTTTCATTAAAGAAGAATTATATTCGAAGTTATGAAAGAAAACACTTAATATGAATCCTGAAGAATCAGTTAAAAGTTACCATAAAATTACAATCAAATTCACCCTCTTTCCAATATTTTTTTGAAGTATGCAGAAAAATAAGCAAAAGTACGTAATGTATTCTGTGTGAGTTTGTTTTTTTAAAAAATAACCCAAACATTTTGAACGTAGTAGAATTTTTATTTGCGTTTGTTATTATATTTAAATTTGTATTACAGAATAGTTCATATAAAATACAATAAAATAATAAGACGAGTCGGGCACTTCGATTCGATTTGCAGTAATCCAAATTTGAAAGTACTTTTTAGGGTTTGTATACCTATCATAAAAATGTCCAATTCTATGCATTTTTCAAAAACTTTCTTACGTGACCGTCGATTCGCTCTCAAGTAATAACTGAAAAGCGATATTTAATTTCTTTATTAACTTAAATTAAAAAGATATAAATATTAACTCAATGTCGTATTATTTTTCAATATATTACTTTCAAATAGAAATTTTGAAAAGTATCGTTTAAATCATAGATATTACAGAAATTGGTAAGTCATATTTTTTTCGCCTAGTATTCGCCTAAATAAAAAAAAATCAAAAACCAGCTTCACGTTGTATCTTGCACCTAGCAGGATAGGCAGAGGGCACCTAGTGTTAAGACACTCCGTTTTCCACTTTCCGCCGAATACTGGAGGCATAGCGTGTCAAGTGTTAGAACTCAACGCCGCAATATAAGAATTAGGTAGATTATAATATATTTATATATAAGAAACAATTTAAATTCAATTATTATATTATATAATTAAATGATAAATTCAATCATGCTGTATTCAATGTAGCCCATTGCCTATTATGGCCCACGTATTCTAATTCTTTGATGTTTAGGTGGCATTAACGAGATCGGTAAAGACGTACATGTATAAGTGTAGTAGACCCGCCGTAGGTTGGTCGATTACGCGGCGCGCCAGTCCGGAAAACCGAAATTACGAAAACGCTTCATTGAATTTTCCTATCATGTGATGTGCCTTCTGGCCCGAGGCCGTGTGGTGGAATAGTAACGTAATTTTTATTTGGGGTGGTGAATTGAGAAAATATATGAAATGACTTTTAATTGCATGTTTTCGATTGTAATATAAAATGAATAATTTTTATTTTATATTCACAAATAAATAAGCTTTTACATACTACTTAATGTCTTGTTAACATCGACCGATGTGACAAAACAGGTTCTGATTTTTTTTTCGATTCTGTTTTTTTTTTTATTTTATTTTATTGAGTTACGCGTTTGTAGATCCGCTATTATTATTTTTATTTTTGACTGTATTTAAAAAAATATAAACTTATAAAACGCCTAAAAATCTGGAAATATTCGTATTTCAATCCTATTTTACGGCCTGCTAAGGAAGTAACATCAAGATATTATCATCAAATCCCATCACTGCGGTGTTAGTGTAAAGGCTAAATTGATGATCTCACTAATGAATCCATTGAGTCTAAATTTAATTAAACATTCAGTTACTCCAAGAGATTCGACTGTGCCCGAATGAATGTTTAAGGCGCTAGCTTATCACCAATCTGAATAACCGTAAAAATTGATTCGTTTTCATAAATGGGCTGTGAGACTGTGTAAATAGATTTTTTTAATAAAAAATGAAAAGATATGTTTAAGCAATTTTTATTAAATATCAAATAACATCAGAATTGATGAATAGAAATTTGAATGAAGTGTTAAGATTTTTTTAAAAATATACATATCGACTTCTCTTTGTGTCGAAAGAATCGGTATTCGATTCGTAGTATGCATCTAGTAAGTAGTATTGGCTGTATTTCATGTAAACATGACTTCTACAGTACCTTGTTTTTAGGTTTTAACGTTCTTATGTTAAAATTTTTGTAAATGCTAATATATTTAAAGATATATTCTTTTATATATCTTTTTTTTAGGGTTGGGGATTTTGAAGTCATATATTATATATATATGACTTATCCCCAAATTTATATATACACATATCTATATATATAAAAGGACTTGTGCTGACTGACTGAGGTAAGACACACGCCGAGCCGTAACCGCTGGTGGTAGAAACGTGAAATTTGGGTAGATGTTTATTTTCATATTCTGGACATCCACTAAGAAAGGATTTTGACAAATTTTAACCCTAAAGGGATGAAATAGGGGTTGAAAGTTTGAATGGATTTTTTTTTAAATCGGCACCGGTTTTTATAAAAATTTAAATTCAGACTGTTAAAAATATTTTATTGAACACGTGTTTTGTGATTTTTTAGAATTCACTCCTAATAAGCGGGCGAAGCCGCGCGCGCCCTCTAGTATATATATATAAGCCCAAAAAAAATAAATAATTGTTATTAAATATTCACAAAATGTTCACTTTTTAAAATAACCAACCCTATTAATATTACCAACTAAAATAATATAGTTAAAACAGGTAAAGGATAAGCTCGATCAAAAGATCGCCGCCTCCGTTCACTAATTAAGTAGCTACACCATGAATGTCCTAAGCTAACAACGTAAGAAGCCAGTTTATACAGACAGGGTCTTGTCAAAACGACCCTAATAGCGGTAGATCGACTTAATTTAAGTTCTACTTACTTCAGTTTGGTAGGTTTTCCAAATATTGAACGGTTTTAATTACTTTTCATAGTAAAAAACTCATTATCTAGCTTTCAATTTCTGTGTTAATGTAGTTTGTTCTTTAGTTAGTTGCAGTTTATATTTATGTTTTTTTATAAAACTTTGTATTTTTAATGTACAAAATATTTGCCATATTGTACGAGGGATTTTTTTTTTATAAAAAAGTTATACATATATAGGTGTTGTTGTTTTGTTGTTGTTGTTCGTTTTAATAGCAAGATTTAATACTTTGACTTGTGATTAGTTACTTACTCTCGGAGAACTTTATATTAAAAAAAAGATATTTAATGCATTGAATTGTTTGGTGCCAGATATTTTTAATTAAGTACGTATATTTTCTCCTCCGACGACATAAATATTTCATTCATATTAATATTTAATGTGAATAAGCAGAAGGTGGAGAGGGTTATATATTAGGATATGTTAAACACAACATACAATTCAAATTATTTATTTATTATGTATTAATAATTCGAAGTACTGTGAGTAATTATCTGCTCACTCAATACTGCAAGGCTCGACTGACGAACCACTGAATAATAGACTATAACTTATAGATGGCTATCTCTCATAGAGACCAAAAGGCAATAAATAAATTAAGGATAAACATATTAACTCGAAATAATCTCGAAATACTTAAGAGATATTTTTTTTAAATCTGAACTTGTCGACAGGATCTTCTTTGGCGTCGGTGTAGTACATGCATTAATTTCTGTACCTGGTGTTTGCAATGCAAGTGATATGCTGTCGTGTATGGCACTCTTGATTGATTTTGCTTGCATGATGACTACAGACTCGTACCTATATTAATCCCTGAGATTTATTAACGGTGAGTATTTCCTGAGGCCAGTCACAAAGTCACAAACAAGCCACAAAGTGTGCCTGTAAATCGACTGGTTGTGGGTTCGATCCCCATTCGAGGAGATGAAATATTTATTTACATTTATTTCTTCATTTCTTCGCTCTGGTGTCGAGGGGAAAAGCGCGGCGTTGAGTTACGCCACTTAACACGCTATGTCTTAACACTAGGTTTCCTCTGCCTATCCTGCTGTGTGCGGGATACAGCGTGAGGCTGAAAAAAAAGAAAGTATTTCCTCCCTCATATCGTTTGTAGATAAGGTCCGCTTTCTCTGCCTGTGTGTGGATCAAGTACAGGCTGTTTGGGAAGTCTGTAGAGATGGATAAACTTGATGTGATGATAGCTTCTGAGAACTGCATTTACTCTGGGTCTCTTTTTCGTTCTCACTGTTTCTCTATCTCTCGCATCATCCCTATATTTGACGTTACCATCTGCCTAACGTAACTTTTACAGCAGCTTAATTTATACGATGCTACTATACTAGCTTCACACCTCACACTTCATTCATACATTTACACTGATTTTGCATTCCGTTCTTTCCTCATCTCTTTCAAAAATTATATATCGCGGTTATATTTTTTTTATTTAATTATGTTATAAATAAAATAAATATAACCACGCTTACAGAAAACGAAAGGATAAGATGACGAGAATTAACCAAATGAAAATCAACTTTCAAGATCACTGAGGATGAAGATTAAAATGTTTATTTTTAATGTTTTTTATTATTTTGTTCATTGATAAAAAAAATCAGCTTCACGCTGTATCCCGCACACAGCAGGGTAGGCAGAGGGAACCTAGTGTTAAGACACTCCGTTCCCCACTTTCTGCCGAATTCTGGAGGCATTACGTGTTGAGTGGCAGAACTCAACGCCGCGCTTAACCTCGACACCAGAGCGAAGAAATGGAAATATAAATTTAAGTAAATATTTCATCTCCTCGAGTGGGGATCGAACCCACAACCAGTCGGTTTTACAGGCACACCTTGTGCCGCTGCGCCACGACCGGCCTCGTCGTTGTTCATTGATAAATGATAAATATGTACCTATTTATATTATTTTATTACAACCAAAAAGGAAACCGGATTTTCAGAACCAGATAATCAGATTAACAATATTCCTCCATGGAATTGTTAGATTATCATTTGGGACGACAGTGATCATTCAAATCGTCAGTCATTTTAATAGGGCTTTTTTGAGTAACATTGGCACTTAATATCTGACACGCTCGAATATTTTTTTTCCATCCTCCCCTAATTACTCGTCAGATTAATACCTCTTGGTTATCACAAAGACATAGCGTGTATACACTATGAATGTCTGACGTGCTCGATTATTTCCATGTGAGTGTATTTTTTTACATGTTTGACTCTCTCTCACTCTCCTGCTTGATAAAATGGAAAGCTTAACATAATTTTTAATTTGTTTTAATCTTAATAATCCAGGGTGAACTGTGCCTTGGATTGTAAGGATCAGGTGACGCTTCTGTAACCCATGACGCATCTGTAACTGCAAATTTAACATCTACACCTTTCTTGCTATTATGATCAATCACTAATTAGAGGCCAGTCGTGGCGCAAGGGGACTGGTTGTGGGGTGACTGGTTGTGGGTTCGACCCCACTCGAGGAAAAGAAATATTTATTTACATTTATATTTTCATTTCTTCTCTCTAGTGTTGACGCAAAGCGCGGCGTTGAGTTCCGCCACTCAACACGGAGGTCTTAACACTAGGTTCCCTTTGCCTAACCTGCTGTGTGCGAGATACAGCGTGAAGCTGATTTAATTTGATTTAATTTACTAATTATTTCATAGTAAAATACCGCATTTCAACATATGTATATGCGTCGTTAAAATAAGATAGCAAAAAATAGAGGGATTTTCTTCGTTTACTTTTCATCCTCTAGTCAAGCGCACCTCATTACTTTTCGGAGACATTTGTATGCTGATATAGACCCCTAATAAAAATAAATGGTATTCGCCTGATCCAAATATTACGATATATGTAGGTTCAATCGCAGAAAATACTTATGTTTGTATTAAGGAAATTGTATGTATATATTATTTACAATATATGAATGATTTATTCTTATTAAGAATTATATTTATTTTTATTTATATATTGTAAATAATATATACATACAATTTCCTTGACCTTGACTATTTCTAAGAAAATAAGTATATTTATGTGTTTTAAAGGAAACTAGGTAAGTATTAAAATTATATTTAAATAAACATAAATTATATTTTCTATTAGTCTATAGAAATGTACCTAAATAAATACAATAAACAAATTCAGGTCGGACGTGTCACAGGGGCATATAGTGTGACTGTGTGTAAGCGCGATAGGTTGTGGGTTGGATTCCCACTCAAGGAAATCAAATATTTTCATTTCTTTCGCTCTGATGTCGAGGCAAAGCGCAACATTGAGTTTCACCACTCGACATGGAATGCCTTGCAAATTCCGCGGAAAATGGGAAACAGAGTGCTTCAACACTAAGTTTCCTCTGCCTACCCTGATGTATGCGGGATACAGCGTGATGCCAAAAATATATAAAAAAATAAATAAACAAATACTCTTGATACCAATGTAATGAAACCAACGCCACATTAGCCATACTTAGTTTGCCAGGGTTTAAACCTACATGTACTCGTCACTGCCAATAAGTCATCGTGTCTCGGCTAAGCCACAAAGGCGTCAATTACAACAGTCCACTAGCGCTTCTTTGTCCGCTAATTTTTGCTTGCCACGGGACTTCGTGTCGTATGCGATAATTTTTTGGCTCTCATCCAGATAACAATTTATGCGAGTACTACTGCCCGGACTAATACTGTACACTTTTGCATTCATTTAGACTTGAAATGCTTAATTTTATTTTAGAAGCGTGACAAATAACTACTTAATATATTCACATAAATATATATATTTAAAGTTATTTATAAATACTTAACTAATTTATAAATATACGTAAAATATAACTTTATAAATACTTATATAAAAGAAAACTGGCTAATTTATTCGTTCTCCCGCATTAGTACATTTGTAAAGATAAAAAAATATAAATAACAAGTAAGCAATATCGAAAGTAGTATTATAAAATTATTAGAGATGTAAGATTTTAGTCTTTTCTAGATACTTCTTAGACTGTAAACTGCTCCTAAAACGTTCAAAATTCAACATAAAGTTTCTACTTGACAAACAATTAGGATGTTTGTCTACATTTGCTTTCGGTTTTCGCTTTTATTTTATTACTAGAAAGGTGGGAATACAAAATGAGTTTAATAAATAAACAATGGTTTATTCTAAAGAAAGAATATTGGACTGTTTGTACTTTGACCACAAACAACCCTTTGAATGAATTAACTTGGGAGTGTATACAAGTTTAACGTCTCTCATTCAAAGCTAACCAAGGTTTTTACCTTCTCGGTCCCGAGATATGACTGCTCATACAACAATAAACATGTAAATAATAAATTTCAAACAACAATACAAGCGAGCTCAAATTATAATAAATTCCTAAACCTGAATATCATTTCAAGTTTTTGTTCTTGGGCTTGAAGGAAAATTTATTGTTTTTCGAACCGACTTTCAGACGATGAAATCTCTTTTCTAGCTTTATCTTGTTCATAGCAGCTGTCCCGTACGGGGGGTAAGGGGGTTGCCGCCAAATTCTTGAGGCATTTCATATTAAGCAACAGAGTTCAACGCCGCACTTTGCCTTGTTACCAGAGCGAAGGAATAAAACTATTCAATATTTCATTTCCTCGAGTAAGAATCGAACCGACAACCTGTCGTGTTTATAGTCGCACATTTGTGCCTCTGCACAACAGGCCGAATAATTTTAAACGACATAATTAAGAACAACATTCACCATAAAAGAAAGATAATTGTAAATGAATAATACATTGTTTATCATTTTACGTTGCATGATTGTAATCTGATAGATCTTGTTTTAATCAGTTCAGATCAATCAAATCTCGATATATAAACTTCTTAGAGTTATTTTGAAGAGTAAAAGTTAAGTAAAAAATACACAATTAAAATAAAATCTCACAATTACCTAACATTAATAGACGTACTATTCGAATCGTGGCGATAGGTCTAAGACAAACACGCGTTCCATATCACGACCAGCTCTCTTGTAATGTTATTATTTCTTTCACAATAGTAAAAATGGCAAAAACTTTCGTGTACTATTTCATGTACTAATATTTAATTAAATTTATATTTCCATTTCTTCGTTCTGGTGTCGAGGTAAAGCGCGGCGTTGAGTTTCGCCACTCAACACGGAATGCCTCCAAAATTCGGCAGAAACTGGGAAACGGAGTGTCTTAACACTAGGTTCCCTCTGCCTACCCTGCTGTGTGCGGGATACAGCGTGAAGCTGATGACTTTCGTGTACACACACAAACACACAAGTAATTGACCGTGCGCATCTAGTGAGATCGCCGATTACGATTGTAACGTGTTAACGTCTTATCATCTTCTAAAATATAACGCTATTTTGAGTTTATGGTGTAGTAAAGCTTACAGTTAGATATCTTATAAATTCTATCGGTGCATTGGTGCTATTTTTAATTTATAAGCCTCAAACAAGGAGCTTAATATAAATTTAATTTGATCTAAATGCCTTTGTTACAAAGTTTATCTTCATTTTGCTTGGGAAAATTATAGCCTGAATAAATTTTAATATCCCGATCTTTAACCAACCAACAATCTTCTATCATATTTAATAAATTAATGCGTGGTGCTTGATATTAATAACCATGCTTAAATATATTAAAATGTTATAATGCTATTTGTAGCCGCCCCCCATCGCGACTGACAGTATGTACACCTGATGTCAACATACTCCGTTTTCTATTTCCTACATAAAATGGAGAAAATGTGTATTGATTAGTAAAACTCGACGCCAAGAGTGATTTTGATGTGATAGGTTAGTTAAAGTGTCAAGGACTTGAGAATAAGCGTGCGTACAAACCACAGTAAAATATATAATGTTGAAGCACATGTGTAAGCACACATTTATTTATGTTAACACATTTTACATGACATGTGTTCATATATTCAGACATATCAATACATATTTGTACATTTACGCATTCAACAACACACACACACACACACACACACACACATACACACTAAGTCACACATTCGTGTACATTAACTACAACATACTTCCGCACATGTGGTCACACTTTTGCATACTTCAACGCACATTAAATAATGTTCTTATACACCCACATACGTAAACATACATTACACATGAGGTAACACATTTACACGTGCCAATATCCACTTCACACTTTTTGTAAATATCTGGAATTTCGTTTTATTGTCTCATCATCACTATAACGTTGGCTAGAAAATAAAACGAAATTCGAAATATTTCAATTATATACATACATTTCATTATAAAATACATTTAGTCAAAATGTAACTTTGTATATTATTTACTCTTGTTTTCTGTCACATCTGCCGCTATACTGAATCTTGAGTAACTACTGACTCTGAACTAGCGCGGCTTACAATAATCAACTGTTGTACGTGCATTTGCGTTGCGCATAGTAAATAATACTCAGGAAGCTTATAATTTTATTATTTTCGTATTTATACCTTTTGAAGCGTGTCTCACTTATTTAAATTGGTGTGTTTTTGTATTAGCTTCCATCTTCAGCTTTCCACTCGAATTGGAAATATCTATTTGTTCCCCAAACGAAGAAATAAATAATTAAGTTTCCCTGAATAATCTCTTTTATTGCAAATAAGCTAGAACTGAAGAATTTTAAATTAAAAAAAAATAAAAAAAACATTTTTAAATGTTTTGCAATTGTAACGCTGCTTACAGTAGAATTTTCGAATACTTTTATCTGAATTCCTCTCGGAAGCTCCATTCAGTTATAATGAAAATCATTTTTCTTTTAAAACATTAACATTTTTTTATCAGATAAATTGTTGAGCTCTGAAACTCGATGCGCTTAGAGAATTTCTTAATTTATCTTAAGTGATTTTTTGCACTTTTAACTAAAACTGCAGTAAAAGTCAGAAGGTTCTTGTTTGATCTCACTATACATGTTTTGTCTATAAACTATTCTATTAACATTTTTAAGTAATCTATATAAATAAATTCATATTTTTATTTTTTAATTAATGCGATAAAGACTATGCGCATTATTTTATAAGGTAATTACAATATTTTACAAAAAAAAATCACTTCAACCGGATCCCATAATGAGGACCTAACCAAAACCTGAGAGAAAATTATCCTTGAAAGGTATACTTTCCAATAAAAAAAGAATAATAGAAATCGGTTGACATGATAATGAGCTATTCTTTCATTTGCCGCGCACATACTTAATGCAAATTTAAGACGCATGTTAAGATTTTCTCTTGGATATCTTTGTCAGGAATTAACTAACAACACGGACCCTATAGGAAATACAAGCTTTCAAATAAAAAAAAATCATCAAAATCGATTTACCCGTTTAAAAGTTCTGAGGGAACAAACATAAAAAAAATATAATAGAATTTATAACCTCCTCCTTACGGAAATCGATTCAGAAGTTTGGTTAGATTCTGATTATAAGATCCGGTTGAAACTGAAGATGTTTTTTTTTCTTGAAAAATAATAATTTTAATTTGTAAATTATGACGTTTACAAAATTTGATCTGTTAAATTCACACAGTAATCGTTTTTATTAAATGATCTTCGTTTCTAATAAATTTTAATATTTAAAGTGATTCAAAATTGAGTAGTATTGTCATATTCCTTGTATACATGTTTGTCGTAAATAAATCGTAACTTGAACATTTGACCTGGGACTAGAATATAGAACACAAGGCCTCATAAACTATAGACGTAAAACTGTACCACGTTATCCATATCCTTGGTATGAAATTCCCATACGATAATAATTTTAGTGTTACACCCTAACCAAGTATAAGTAGCTTCAACATGATTTTATAAATCTATATCTTTTTATTTCATTATTGATATTTACTCATTTATATATAAATAAATAAATAAATATATATTTATATACTATTTCTTTTATATAAAATGCATTTTAAGCAAACACATTTTAAGCAAAAATATTTTATTTACATGCTTTTAATTATTTATTACGATGAAGACAAGCCTGGCTCTCGTATTGAATGTCAAAGGTAATGATTACTCTCAGCTTTCACAACATTTTTGGAAAAAATAAGTCAAAGTATTTTTGTGAATAAAATAAAAATATACATTTTATATCTGAAATGAGAAATCGTGTTATTTATATAACTTTAATATTTAAATAATTGTAATTTATAGCTCCATGATAATAATCTAAATGAGACTACATTATATATTTATTAAGAAGAAATGCTTTAGTACTCATCTGATGTTATTCAAAAAGTTATCGGCGCGAACACAAACACGGAAGTTTTAATAATTCATTTATGCAGTCAATTGGGAAGTTTCTTGTCTTGTTCAATATAGTCGACTGACTATTTTTGGTTTCTTGCCCCTTCCCGCCTAGTGAGGCTCAAGACTAGTTCAGACCAACAAAATCGAATTCTCTGGCTCCTGTGTACGATACTCTGAATCTTAAATAGTAACTTCTTAGTAGTAGAAATTATTGTTTAATTATTTAAGCGAAGTAATATTTTGTTATTATGCTCATACATACATCTTATTAATTTATAATTTATATATTTGTTCTGATATATTTAAAATAATTATTTAGTAAATAGATTTTTTATCTTGTATTTTTAGTATATTCAAATCAAATATAATTAAGAATTAATGAATTATATTCGATTTGATACTAATTTCTGTTTAATATACATTTTTTACTTATTATATACGAAATACATATTATATACGAATTTCATCAGAAGCCGGGACTTATACTACCACGCCGTGGCGGATAAATTGTAGTGCAAGAATAGTACGGCAAGAAAGGATGATAGCAGTGCGGGGCCTTCAAGAACGCATACGATGAGTTTTCTAATAAATATCTTGAGGAACATGAACACAGATATCCATTCTAATCTATATCAGAACCTGCAATTCTACAGGTAATCCCGAATAATGTGAACGAGAGAGAGAGGTAGAGCTGGCAGAGCCATATGATGGAGTTTGAAGAGCAGGCCGTTGTGCCTTGTGTGTACCTTGTCGGAGGCTTTGGTTATGTTTAGAAAGATAGTAGCCGTGTTGCTGCGAATCGAGTTACGGACATTGTATTGTATTACGGACGTTAGCCGGTGTAATTGGTGTATGGACGAGCGCTGGGATCTAAAGTCAAACTGTTTCTTGATGAATAGTTGTTTTGTCTCGACTATTTATTTTAGTCCATTGAGAATAATTCTCTCGTATACTTTCCCCAAGCTGCTAATGAGACTGATAGAGGTCTGTGGCTGGAGGGAAAGGTGGTGGGTATTTTAGGCTTGCGAATGCTTATGATTATGCTCGGTAGGGAAGGAGTAGCCTGTTGGAAGAGCGTTGAAGATTAGGACCAACAAAGAAATGAAGTAAGTCGGAAGATTGCTTAGGACTTTGTTTGGGATTTTGGGGGGGGGGGGGGGGGTCCCGGGGCCTTTTTGGGTTTAAGATCCTTCAGAGTGGACTTAATCTCGTCTACGTCTGTGGAGTGAACCGGTTCGCAGGTTGGGGGCATCGAAGCCCACTCTATGACGGTGTAGACAATGGACTCCGAGTCCACTTTCGATAAGTGATCCGGGTCACATGTCAGAGTGCTCGGTGAGCATTGTAACTCAAAACTATCCGCGAGGAATTTCGCTCTTTTCGGTGTCGTCGCCCGCTATTGTGTTGTCGGGCTTAGTGAGAAGAGGCATAGTCACCACTGTGTAGAATTCATTGACTCTCAAATATTTATTTTGGGATCTGACTTGTCTCCTTATCTTTGATTGGCGTGGTCTTGCGTAGCCTGTAGTGTGACCCGCGGGTTGCCATTGAATCGGCACACACAAAAACAGGTCTAATCAAAATACTCTTATTACTTTATTTCACAATAGGCAATTTCGCTTCCTTCGCCTTTTACGCGCAAACTGACGCTAAATGATTTTTTTTTTCGAATGGATTTTATTGCTGTTGACCTGGACTGGTCTTGACAGCATCACAGGGCGGACGACTCGAAATGGCACCTCTAGCCTTTTTACACTTATGCAATTACTGCCATTTAGAAGTGATTGGAAAATTAACCAGAACCAGAACTTTCTCGAACCAATGCGTAAATTTCCAAATATGCCATCTGTTAGTGGGTAGCTGAAATAGACAGTAGCTAGAACAGTATCTAGTATCACTACTCCACTCTAGATGTCATTACGCGTCACAATACACAATCAATAGTAATTGAAGTGCAATAAAAGCCTATGTTTGCATAGGTGAGCCGAAAAATTAAAATTGTTATGGCTTTTGCAACATACCGAAAAAAATTATATGGCCCTAGGACTTCAAAGTTTGGAGACTCGTGCTCTAGTGGGAATCGAATCCACAATCTGTCGCGTTAAGATTCACATTTTGCCCCTACGCTACGACTTGAACATTTAATAAATGCGAACACAATATACTTATAAATAAGATATAAACCGTGTTATTCCTTGTCGTTGCGCTTATGCGCTGATTCTATTTTGCATAATGTGCAATTGCCGTACGACCACTAATCATGTAAATCACATATATGCAACAAAGCTTTGGCAAGCTGCGAGTCTGTTCATAGTAGGAAGGTAAACTAATAAGTTTCGACTTGTAAATGTTATTAGGTTCCAACTACATCTTGGCTTTGCGTAGGTGCTCACCGTACTAATTTAACTTGCTCTTGACGTGTCTTTGATACAAGGTAGGCACCTAAAATTGATATGAATGATGGATGGCAGTTTCAGAAATCGCAGTTGGGTTATCTCACCATTATTATTATAATATGTTTAAATTAAATGAATAAGTATCTATAAAATAACATGAGGCCAGTCGTGGCGCAGCGGCACAAAGTGTAATTGTAAAACCGACTGGTGATAATATTTACTTAAATTTATATTTCCATGTCTTCGCTATGGTGTCGAGGTAAAGCGCGGCGTTGAGTTCTGCCACTTAACACGCAATGTCTCACTAGGTTCCCTCTGCCTACCCAGTTAAATATTTCGATGTACGAGCGGTGTCGATACACATCACTACCATTCTCACTTATATAAAACAACTATTTAAAAAAACAACAAAAGTGCTCAGAAGAAAGAACTAGACTAGACTAACAGCTAGTAGAAACTGTAAGTTCGTTCTCACAACAAGTACAAATAAATGAGACTAGTCGTGGCGCAGGGGCACAACGTGTGACTGTAAATGTGAGTGTATAATAAAATACAAATTTTACTAAAAGTAGATCTTAACTATAAGAGAGCTAGAGAGAGTAGTAGAATGAATTATTCCACAGGTTGGTCTGCTTGTATCAAAATATCCCCACTCGCGGGGCTGGTTGCCCACAAACTGGTTGAAACGAAATATTTTTTAAATGTGTTTCTGGTGTCGAGGAAATGCGCGACGTTGAGTTCCGCCACTCAACACGCAATACCTCCAGAATCCGGCGGAAGGTGGGGAACGGAGTGTCTTGACACTAGCTTCCCTCTGTCTACACGGGATACACCGTAAACTGATTGATAGAAAAAAGGAGATTCTAAATTTGAAAATTGTATTTTTTTTTGTCACGGTTTCTCAGTTATTTGTAAACTGATTTATTTTTTTTATTTCAAAGAGCATACCTTCCAGATGATCTCATTGCTATTAAGTCAGGATGTGATAATAAGATATCAATGAAATCAAGGGACACCTTGTATAATTTCTTATAATGCAATCTCATATTTGCTTCTTGTAGCCCGATGGTTACTAATATGGCTCATATTAGTGACTTGATGATGATGATGATTAAATACAATTTTTTATTTGTTATTCCTTCAATCCCTGATGTCAGCTCCAGCAGCCCTTACACTTGCGTAAGATCCTTGTCTCAATGATAAATATGATATTACAAGGAAAGTCGTTTAGTTGGTTGCCATGGCACAACCAACCCCATATTAAAGGCAAACTACCTCGTTTTCAATGTTATGATGTTTTAACGAAAATTCGATACGTGAATGTTAGAGAAATATATAGAGATACGAGACACAATGAGAGCATTTATATTATCGTGCTGGTCAAATTCCGGTCCACTCAAGCACATAAGAATATTTCTCCTATAATATATATGAATAGTATAAGATCGTACCGAAAATGAACCGTAGCTGGCACGACAGTATGAATCCGGCTTAGTATCGATAATTATGTCCAGGCACCGTCAAGTATGCCCATAATTCTGATTTCTAATAAGTATATAACAATAAAATAGAGTCCAGTTGTGGCGCAAGGGCACAAATGTGTGACTAGTAGTAAGCGTAATTGGTTGTGGGTTTCATCTCCATGGAGATAAATGATTTAATATTTCCATTTTTTTTTATTATTTCCATTTTTTCGCTCTGCTGTCGAGGCAAAGCGCGGCGTTGAGTTCCGCCACGCAACACACAATGCCTCCTCAGGCTGTGTACTTAATCAACATCGTGACTACGTAATTGAATGAATAAAACAGACATTTTACAAAATAATAAATTATCGCGGTTATCTACTCTAGAAATCGCCCGGACATGTAATTAAAAGAAATAAAACATTGAATAGACGAATTTCACCGGTATCCTATTCAATTCACGTTGTCGTCGCCAAATGAGAATACAGACCGCTGACAGCAAATCATTTCATTAAAGGATTCATTGGTCAAAGTAAAATTGGTACGTACGTTAAATTTCGGTTTTGGTTTTCGCATCTTTGTGAAGCTAGCTTGGTCAAAATAGTTTTGACATTTTGTAAATAAGCTACGGAATTTTTTCGAAGGCCATTTCATTTATTTGAAAATAATAAATGCATCATAGTCTGACGTCGAATATTGTCTCTGTTTTAAATAAAGGAGATTAGGGTAACCATGTGAATAAGGTCTACAGAAATTAATAAATTTGAAATGATAGATAGATAGATAATAGAAATAATTTTAAATACGTACGCGACCAGATATGGCGTCCATCATGTTAACGTGTGCATGATTATTAAGATCCTCTAACATCTCATTGGTGTGCAGAAAAAACAGTTTAGTTTAGAAATAATGTGTGTAAATTAGGTATATAACCTAAGTATACCTAATTGAAAAATTTTCTTACATCTACATTAAGAATTTATTTAAAATGCTTCGGTTACCATCTTGAAATAAGAATACGTTGTTGTTTTTCGTATGTGCATAATTTTTTTTCCTGCTTTACTTTCGAGTAGGTGGAACCTTGTGTTAAAACACTCTGCTCCTTTTTCCGAATTTTGAAGACATTGCGTGATAAGTGGTGGAACTCAACGCCGAATTAATTTGTTGGTGGACGTTAATCTTGAAGCTAGAATATCCTAATGTTTAAACACCAAACTTAGGTCTGGTGAGATGAGATTCAGTCGTTTTACAGTCACACTTTGTACCTCTGCGCCAGGACTTGCCTCAGAATTTCGAATTTTAATAATCACTAAAGTTGGATTCCAGTAAAATTTGTGGAGTAATTTATCACGAGAAGATGCGTTGCAGACGTTTTTATTTATGACACGCCTGTACCGAAGCTAAATCGTAGCTGTGATCAGTGATGCCTAAAGATCGGCGATGCCTCGCTAATACAACCTTTCCGCTTTAATAAACCGGTCGGTCACAAGGGAATCATTCGGTATTATTAAAGCAGGGTACAATTTACAATGTCATTTTCACGCTTTTTTAGACCAGAAATTTATTAATATTTGATGTTTGACAAATCACAATTTATTACAAAGCAAATGGAACAAGATTTATTACAAAGACAGTAGAAGACTAATGTTAAAACGCGCCAAATTTATCGATTTGCACAATCGTAGGCTGGAGAATGTTTTATATTTAGCAAGTCTGTATTGAAATGGATACAAGATAATTATAATCCAAGTAGGTACAAAAATATTAGTGGTTATGGGTTAATATGATGATGTCTATAATTAAAAAATCAGCTTCACGCTGTATCCCGCACACATCAGGGTAGGTAGAGGGAACCTAGTGCTAAGACACTCCGTTCCTCACTTTCTGCCTGAATTCTGGAGGCATTGCGTGTTGAGTGGCAGAACTTAACGCCGCGCTTAACCTCTACACCAGAGCGATGAAATGGAAATATAAATTTAAGTAAATATTTCATCTCCTCGAGTGAAGATCGAACCCACAACCAATTGGTTTTACAGTCACACTTTGTGCCGCTGAGCTACGACTGGCCTCAATTGATATGATAATGTCTATAATAATAGCAAATATAACAATGCAATAGCTTCATGTTGGTGAAAAAAAAATATGAATATTTTTTTTCACTTCCTACACGCTATAGTAGGGTAGTCAAATGTAACCTAGTGTTAAGACATTTCGCTCCCCATTTTCCGCTAAATGCTGGAGGCATGAGGCTGTTGGGTGGCGGAATTCGGTCCCTCGTTTTGAATCGACACCAGAGCGAAGAAATTAAAATATGAAATATTTCATTTCTTTGAGTGGAAATCAAACCCATAACCTGTTGCATTTACGGTGTACACGTCTGTGTCCCTGCGCCACAACTCTCCTATAATAAAAATAGATGTTAATTAGACATATCAATCTTTATAAGTTGATTTTGTCAATGGCTTGATTAAATTTCTAATTTGCCATTTACCCACCACCACAAAAAAGATAAATGAGGCATCGCACCCTAATTGTCAACTGGGAAGCTTCTTAATAATGGAAAATTTGATTAAAGGTTTCTGGTAAGAAAATATATTTAGTTTAGATGTATAGGTTGAAAATTAAAAAATAATAAGAATCCCAAATACAGCAGGATTTTTTCACTCTAAAAAAATTAATAAATAACAATTTATTCCTTCCGGGCCCGGTGGGATTGAACCCATAACCTTCGCGTTACAGTCACACCCTTGTGTCCATGCGCTAGCTATGACGACCGACGATGTTTATTAGTAAATGTTTTTGTATGGATGAGTTTCTTATAAAAAAAATTTAACAAATGTTATTATATTTTTTATTTTTTTATATACTTGACACTATATACAGTTTTTTCTACCTCCTTCATTAATGAACCCAGTTATAATCTGTTTTTTATACTTCTAAAGCAAAATTTATATTAGGTTTTATAGAAATCAAGTCATAGTAAATTCAAGATTCGGTATAGCACTGTATTTGATTATAATTAGATAATAATTAATTATTAATTATATAATATTAATTATACATTATAATTAAATTATATAGACGTCAGTCGTGGCCCAAAGATATAAGCGTGCGACTGTAATAGCGACAGGTGTGAAACTATAAATTATATTATGATAGTAGTGTAGTTTGCTTTTTAAAAAATGCCCAAAAACTAATATTATTCTCAGTAAGAATAAAAAAAAAAACTTCCCGACTTTATAATTTTTTTCTAATACTGCAATTATTTATGGAGAATTCTAATTTTCACCAGAGCCAGAAAACAAAGAGATTTAATAAAAAATACGGTATTTTGCGGCTACTAAATCCTCAATTAGTAAAAAGGCCACGACGAGGTGAACCTAAATATGTGAAGAAGGAAAAGTTGGAATGCAAAATTCAGGATTACATTTTTCAACATCTCTTAGAGCTTCTGTGTGTCGTAGGACAACCTTTACTCTATTTTTCGATGTAACTATAAGTTATATATTTTATTAAAACGCTTTTATGGGGCTGAGTTGTAACAAAATATTAAAAAAAAATTGTAAGAAACACTTGTGATAATTGTGGTCTTATTAAACTTGGCAGTTATACTGAGCGCTTAAGTGATAATGCAATATTATGGTATCAACGAGCTGATGTGATGATGTAGCCAGGACTTGAATATTAGAACTCTTCAGCGGTTATTAGTAGCAGTTTAGGCTCATACAATTATAGCTCCAAGGGTTTCTATAGTATATTCCATAGCACTTATATCACTTGGTGCAGGAAAGCGTGATTTTCAGTTATTTTTTTTAAGCTGTCTTATTTATTTATTTTTATTTTTTCTATATTATTGCATTACAGGGGTTAGGTAATTTTTTGTAAATTTTGGCTGTAATAAACTAAGTTGCTATTTATAAGTACAAGTTGTAATTGGACCCATAAATACCGTTATCTACATTCAATCGCATGTTTAATGCAACAATTTTACGATATGCTACAACGCCATAGTTATAATTATATTTTTTATGCACCCCAACTTAAATCGAGTTTCCAACAAAAACTAACTACCCACCTACTTGTGGTCTTAAAGAAGTTTTCGTTTACAAAGACAGGGTGTACATGCTCAGGGGGATTCCAAGTTTACTCTTATATAGAAAACTTACAAAAACAATTCAAGTAATATTGTTGAGTGTGCGATAAAGAAGAAAAAAAGATAAGTGCTCCTACCATTTCGGCACGGTTAGGAACAGCTTAATTATACACCTGGTGATTCGGGTTCTATAATGTTGTAAAATATAAGTGATCATACTGTGTAATGTATATAAAAATAGGTTAAAAATTAAGGTTATTGATATTAGTTTTAAGATCTTTTGGCGCTCCAAGTAATAGTTAAACTCTTTTTAATTCATCTTTTAATCTTTACATAATGTATAATTTAGTGTGGGAAAGTACAAAAAAACAAATTAACAGGTAATAGTTGAGGAATTCTATCTACTTTCCTTTATTAATTTACCCAAATAACTTGATTGTACATGGCTATATCCTATTCACGAAGGCATGAGATAAAAGGTAAACATACCAAAAAAGGTTATTTTATAGGTCACGATTCATGGAGCTTAATATAGTATATTAAGTAAAAGAAAATACCTATGGATTTATGGATGTAAATAATATTATACGAATATAATAATCAAATATAAAAATTGTTTTCATTACATTTAAATCAAGGAACATCGTAAAATTAAATTTTAAATCTAAAAATGTTTCTATTTTTATTCCATTTTACGGTATCTATATAAATAAAAATTGCAGTACGATAGGTATATAAAATTAAGAAAATACTATAAATACATTAAATTATTTTCTTAATTTTTAATAATAATGTTTAAGCACTTGACATACAAAAACACCAAAAGCTAATTCTCAAAGTTGACACGTATTTTAATACTATTAAAATAAACCACTTTAATAAATTATAGAGCAAAGTTACTGCGCACATATTACATTAAAAATGATGTTTTCATCGGCAAGATTAGGTCCGTCGTTTTTATTATCGGTCAACCTGTTGTTAAAATTGTACTGTTGTGATTCCGTAGTTACTTTTGCTTGTGTTTGCTTTTGCTGTTGTTATTAAGTTTCTTGTTTTATTAACTGTAGTTAGTTGTCTACTGATTATTTTATTTTTAGTATATTATTTTTTTATATTTTAAGACATGAGTAAATTTGGAAAAATAAGTAGAAATTAAAGTTTTTGAAACGGTATTTCTTTGTTTATATTTTTTCTCACGTCAAAATGAATAGGGTATAATATTAAAAAAATATCCCTTATTCCTAATCGTTGAGGAGGAGGGTCTTTCAGCTCAGTAATGTTATCAAATTGACTTCAAGAAGCAAATGTATGATTACTATATTATACAAAACACATATTACGTGCCTATAAAATTGGAAGGTTTCCCTCGACAATAATAAAATGTAGTTGTGGAATATAGAATTACCTTCTTTTTGAAAAAAAATGGCAAGCACGAGTCGGATTCATTCACCGAGGGTTCATAAAAAATATAAAAGGTTGTAGTTACATGCTTTCATTTGATATCCCATTTGAACTTGCGGCTTTAATTCCAAATTGTGCCCCCTTGTTATTTTAACCATAAATGTATAGTTTTCAGATTTTTTCCTAAACTTGCCAAATTTTATAATTCTAGGTCAACCGGAAGTAACCTACGAGTTTTGATTTTTTTTTATGCATTTTTTGTGTGCATTTCTTTGCCATATAAACGGCCATATCTTTTTTTAGGTAAACGTAAAAATATTTTTTATTCAGGTAATCAAGGGAACGTAGACTTAAGTATATGGTTTAAATTTCAACTCGATACAGACAAATGGAAAACAAAGTGATCTTATAAGAGTTCCTTTTTTCTTTAAGAGATATGGAACAGGATAGGCAGAGGGAACCTAGTGTTAAGACATTCCGTTTCCCATTTGAAAAAAGAAGTTAGTTAAAAAATTTAAGGGAATGTATAAAATATTTTTTCGGAATGTACCTTTGTCTAAAGTTAGGGTTACATAAAGTATGATAGAATCTAGATTATACTTTTGAACTAACAATGTAAAAGGTGTGAATAAATAATAAAACTATAAGGTACAATACAAAGTCTAATATAATTGAATATTATATCATGTTATAAACATATTACGGATATGTATTTATATATTTATTTATACAGATTTATTAATGTATACGGAAAAATCTATTTCATTGCACATATTTTCTATTTCTTAAAAACGTTTAACAAATAGCAGAGTAAGTATAGGCAACCTGGGAACCTAGTGTTAAGTCACTCCGTTCCCATTAAGATATTAATATATTAGAAAAGAATAATACAATAACAAAATTATGTAAAAAAAAATCCCTAAAAGTGTTTTAATAAAGATAAAATAAGTAACGGAATACGAATAATAAGGCAGGTATTTAGCGTCAGTAATTGGAAATACGCCGAGGACCAATCTCCTCTATTATCTATTTGGACCTCTTTTACCGGAGCGTTGCTCTAATTATATCTCGAATAAGTACGTATTTATTATATATTAGCTTTATTTTAAATAAAAGCTGTCGTACCGCAGGGCACAAGGGGCACAAGGGAACGGAGTGTCTTAACAGCAGGTTCACGGGATTCGGAGTGAAATTGGCTATAATATAAACTGCTTTTGTGAAATAGAAACCGTCAATAATATTTTTACGACCTAGTGTCTAGTCTTTTAAGGCTTTTAATAAAAATCACATGCATATTTTTTTACATTGCAAACAAACTGTCCATGTAACGTTTTAGAGAGCTTACGCTGAAAAGCTTCTATTTTAGTGCGTTGTCACTTTTTATGTGAAATTTTTATATATTTGACTTTGGCCTGACCTACATTTTTGAGTTTCATAAAACCTAAGTGCTCAAAGTATATGTAGTCCACCATATTTAATACGATTAATCTAAATTAATATGCTTCATATGTTTAGCTTTTTAATATATTCGGGTACTGACCAAGAAGCAACAATGATCGAAACTCGTTTTAAAATTTAAGTTCTGAAAATAAGGATATAAAAATGATTTTCATAAACTATGAACAATAGTATCCTTGAGATGTCGATTACTGAAGCTTTTACCTATCTATAAACGTAAAAAAATAAAAGTGAGTTAAAATATAGAGAATAATTGAAACATTTATTTTATTTGAGGCCAAACGTGGCGCAATTGATTACCACTCGAAGAAATGAAATATTTATTAAAATTAATATTTCCATTTTCTTCGTTCTGGTGTCGAGGCAAAGCATGGCGTGGCGTGTCTTTTGTCTCACCAGAGCAAAGAAATGAAAATATATTTTTTAAAAGTCATTTCTTCGAGTGGAGATCAATTAACACTGCTTTATCCACTTTTCGCGGAATTTCCAAGGCAAGGTATTGAGTGACGGAACTCAATGCCACGCTATGCCTTGTTACCAAGGCGAAGAAATTAAAATATTAGTAAAGTATAAGTCATATCCCCGAGTGAAAGCTGAACCCGCACAGTCACCCGCTTGTGCTACTGCGCTACGACGATCCCATTAAGTAATTTAAGTTTTTTGGGAGTTTATTTGATATTGAAATTTGTTGTATTTACAGAAAAATAATTAGCTATATATATATATATATATATATATATATATATATATATATATATATATATATATATATGTATGTATGTATAATCAGCTTCACGCTGTATCCCGCACACAGCAGGGTAGGCAGAGGGAACTTTGTGTTAAGACACACCGTTCCCCACTTTCTGCCGAATTCTGGAGGCATTGCGTGTTGAGTGGCAGAAATCAACGCCGCGCTTAACCTCGACACCAGAGCGAAGAAATGGAAATATAAATTTAAGTAAATATTTCATCTCCTCGAGTGGGGATCGAACCCATAACCAGTCGGTTTCACAGTCACACCTCGTGCCGCTGCGCCACGACTGGCCTCAATACATATATATACGCTGAGCTGATTTTATATATGTATATATACGGAAAGCTAAAGTATATATAGCGGAATTCAGCCAATTCAGTAAACCTACATTAAATTGATATAACTTTTTTTATTACATTAATTAAAAAAAAACAATAATCTTAATGGGAACCGGTCGCGCGTCCCAGACGTAACGCTGCTTCATGTAATAAACGGTGCCCAGTACAAGTGATATTATGTACCTTAATAGCTAATTTTGTAAAGATAAAAAAATATATAAATATAAGCATACCATAAAGCATAATAACAATTACATTTTTTTGTGATATCCGACGGTAATTTAATGGCGATGACAGGCGAGGTATCTGATTTCCGTGTGAGGACTGTATCATGTTAAAACCAGACATACCAGACATAATTGTTTATAGTACATTAAATTTCATTTAGTTAAACGCGAGTCGGTGAGCCCGGTACCGACAGTCCAGGCCCTTCACAAAAATTAAATAATTAAAAATTATGTTAATGTTAACTTGATATATTTACCGATGATAATATTCTTTATTTTAATTATCTGTAGTATGCCATAGCAGGTATGATATGACAACATTGTTCTTTAATAGGCAGCCATATTTTAACCAACATTTTATAAGAGGCGGTAGATATTTCTTTTGAGGTAATTTGGTATATTGAGCTGGAGCAGTGAAGGCGAGTGTTGTTGCAACGGAAAGGCCCCTAAGCTTACTCCTGTGGTCGCAAGTCCCAGGCACTGCTCCAATCTCAACAGTATTAATATCTATACTTCATAATTTTGTTGCAAAGTTACATTAAATAAAGACATTACACGAACTGCAGTTTTCTTTACATCATACAATACAGCAGGCAACAATCATATAAATAGAATTATTACTATACACTCTATGTATAGAGAATCAGTCAAAATTATTGTGTATAGAAAAACGATTTTTAACTGTCACGATAGCGGCAAATTTGTATTCTGTCAATAGGTAAAATAAAAAAAGTTTTTAGCGCATTTCGTAGTTACAATACTTCTCCACCAGTGAACACGTGACAAAAATGCCACTAATGTACTAAATCGTATAACATGGGTACTAAATCCAAATCTAACGTACGAGTATTGAATACTTAAGTAACTTTTGAACATATTCAAAATCTCTTTACAATTTGAGTGGGTTTTTCTTAATTTTACGCTGTTATTTTTATTTTGTTTGTCATTTTATTCCAAGAACTTTTGGGATGTATGCAATAATTAATTGTGGGCATAAATCGCAATCAGTATTATATATATATTTACGATGAAATTTTCTAAAAGAATTTCGACGGTGCTACTCCATCTTAAATTATATTAAATATTCTTTAACCGTCATAATTGTTTGAATTTACAAATATAAAAAAAATATATAAATAAATAGCATCTGGGCCATTATTAAAGAAAGATTATTAAATAAAATAAATAAAAATAAATCACATACTAAGCGTTGCCAACCTGCCGATTATCATTTTCAAAAAACATACTAGAACGAGAAAGGGATATCTCTCGTTCTATTTTATGCCATTCAATTCAATGAGGCGTGTGCGGCGTTATCGCTTTGATAGATTTGCGTCTGTGTGCGTCATTCTTGACAAATAGCGTTTTATTTTACAACGATAATTTTATTAATTATTTTGTTTGAAAAAATAACTTTTTCATTTTTGGAAAAATCTCTTTTGTTTTAATTGTGTTAGGTTTTTATAGAGTAGTTAAAAATATGGTTTCATTTAAAGTGGTGATGACAAAAACACTCTGTATACACAGTAATGCATGATGAATGAGTAAGGAGATACATATTTAAGTACACAAATATAACGAACACCTTCATTAATCATATGAATAGTAAGATCAAACACGAAGCTTCTGACTTTTACTGTAGATTTAGTGAAAAGTGGAAAACATAAACGCATCGAGTTTCAGAGCTGCCCTACAATTTATCTGATAAAGAATGACTAATGTTTTAAAAGAAAAATGATTTTCATTAGAACTGAATGGAGCTTCCGAGAGGAATTTATCTGATAAAAGTATTTGAAAATTCTACTGTAAGAAACGCTACAAATGCAAACCATTTTAAAATAGATTTTTTCTTTTATTATAATTTAAAATTCATCACTTCTCTCTTATTTGCAATAAAAGATATGCTTATTGAGAATTAATAGCTGAATTTAATTATATATTTCTTGCAATTTCGGGAAACTTGGTTATTTCTTTCTTCGTTTGGGGAACAAATAGGATATTTCTAATTCGGACTAAAAGCTGAAGATGGAAGCTAATACTAAAACGCACCAATCCATGTACATGTGTGATAAGACACGCTTCAATAGGTAGCACTATATAATACAATAATAGAATAATAAGCTACTATGCGCAACGCAAATGCACGTACAACAGTTGATTATTGTAAGCCGCGCTAGTTCAGAGTCAGTAGTTACTCAAGATTCAGTATAGCGGCAGATGTGACAGAAAACAAGAGTAAATAATATACAAAGCTATATATTGAGTATATGTATTTTATAATGAAATATATGTATGTAATAAAACTATTTGGAATATCGTTTAATTATTTAGCCTAAACCTTGAAACTATGACAGTTTCAATATGATGAAAAAATAAAACGAAATTTCAAATATTTACAAAATTTGTTGCGTGAAAATGTGGCTACTAATGTCAAAGCATATTCTGCTTTAATATTAGTGCATGTGTGTTTAAATATGTAAATGTGAGACCACGTGTGTGTGTGGAAGTGTGTTGTAGTTGCGTTACGTTGTGTTGTTGATACGGATATGTGACTTCATGTGTTTACGTGTCTATCACATTTGCAAATGTAGTCATGGTTTATTTACTATTTACTTACTAAATTATATACTTACTAAATTATATTACTTCGAGTGGGGATCGAACCCAAAACCAGTCGATTTACAGGCACACTTTGTGGCTGGCTACGACCTTATCTGCGCGCAGCCGTATTGTTGTTTCAAATTTATTATTTACATGTTTATTGTTGTATGAGCAGTCATATCTCGGGACCGAGTAGGTAAAAACCTTGGTTAGCTTTGAATGAGAGACGTTAAACTTGTATACACTCCCAAGTTAATTCATTCAAAGGGTTGTTTGTGGTCAAAGTACAAACAGTCCAATATTCTTTCTTTAGAATAAACCATTGTTTATTTATTAAACTCATTTTGTACCTGTAGTAATAAAATAAAAGAGAAAACCGAAACAAATGTAGACAAACATCCTAATTGTTTGTCAAGTAGAAACTTTATGTTGAATTTTGAACGTTTTAGGAACGTTTTACAGTTATTGTGTCTAGAATCTAGGAAATATCTAGAAAATACCAAAATTTAACAGCCTTGATAATTTCATAAGCTGTACTACATTCGATATTGCTTACTTGTTATTTATAATTATATATCTTTACAAATTTACCAATGCGGGAGGAAGAATAAATTAGCCAGTTCTCTTTAATATAAATATTTATAAAGTTATATTTTATATATATTTATACATTAGTTAAGTATTTATAAAGAACTTTAAATGTATATATTTATTTGAATATATTAAGTAGTTATTTGTCACGCTTCTAGAATAAAATTAAGCATTTCAAGTCTAAATGAATGGAAAAGTGTACAGTATTAGTCCGGGCAGTAGTGCTCGCATAAATTGTTATCTGGATGAGAGCCAAAAAATTATCGCATACGATACGAAGTCCAGTGGCAAGGAAAAATTAACTGACAAAGAAGCGCTAGTCAGTGGATTGTTGTAATTGACGCCTTTGTGGCTTAGCCGAGACACGATGACTGATTGGCAGTGACGAGTATACGTAGGTTTAAACCCTGGCAAGGTATATATTTATCTAAAGGCTAATGTGGCGTTGCTTTCATAACATTGGTATCAATGGTATTTTTTTTAACTTTTTTAGCGTCACACTGAATCCCGCATAGATCATGGTAAAGTTTTACTGAATCGCGATCGCGCTAGACTATTGAAGAGTTTTGTTGTAAATACGTTGAATAATATGTAATATGTAATAATAAACTTTCTCCACCTTCTATTTATTCACCTTAAATATTATGAAATGTGGCGAAATATAATGATATGTAATGGCACCAAACACAAATTTAGAATGTACTAAATATCTTCTTTATAATATAAAATTGTCCGAGAGTAAGTTACTAATCACAAGTCACAGTAATTCGTTTTGCTATCAAAACGAACAACAACAACAACTACAGTATTACAACATCTATATGTTGTATTTTTTTTTATAAAAAAACAATCACACGTATAATGTGACAATTATTGTGCACATAAAAAAAACTAAATTAAAAAAAAAACATAAATATAACCTGCAACTAACTAAAGAAAAAACTACATTAACACTTAGAAATTAAAAGCTATATAACGAGTTTTTTTACTATGAAAAGTAATTAAAACCATTCAATATTTGGAAAACCTACCAAACTGAAGTAAGTAGAACTTAAATTAAGTCGATCTACCGCTATTAGGGTCGTTTTGACAAGACCCTATCTGTATAAACTGGCTTCTTACGTTGTTAGCTTAGGACATTCATGGTGTAGCTACTTAATTAGTGAACGGAGGCGGCGATCTTTTGATCGAGCTTATCCTTTACCTGTTTTAACTATATTATTTTAGTAGGTAATATTAATAGGGTTGGTTATTTAAAAATGTTTTGCTTAATGTTTAAATATAATTATTTTCAGCTTCACGCTGTATCCCGCACACAGCAGGGTAGGCAGAGGGAATCTAGTGTTAACGACACTCCGTTCTCCACTTTCTGCCGAATTCTGGAGGCATTGCGTGTTGAGTGGCAGAACTCAACGCCGCGCTTAACCTCGACACCAGAGCGAAGAAATGGAAATATAAATTTAAGTAAATATTTCATCTCCTCGAGTGGGGATCGAACAGTCGGTTTTACAGTCACACCTCGTGCCACTGCGCCACGACTGGCCTCATATAATTATTTTAAATGTACATATCTAAATTGACTTCTTAGAAGTATAAGTTATGGTAGTAAATATAAGGTATTTTTTTTTCTTAAATTCATATAGACAAAACAAAGTGGAAGTGCTTATACAATCACTGAAACAATTAATATGGACCGAAAGTCATAACATTTATAATGTGCAAGGGTTATCAAAATCCCAAACCCTAAAAATCTGTTTTCTATTCATAATTTTTACACCAATATAATAGAATATATCTCAAAGTATATTAGTATTTACAAAAATTTTAACATAAGAATATACGAGTACATACGTTAAAATTTACTACAACGTTCTGTAGAAGTCATGTTGACAGGGAATACAGGCAAAAGTACTTACTAGCTGCGTTTTAAAAATCGAATACCGTTTCCTTCCACTCTAAGGCTCTAAAAGTAAAGTCTATATGTTTATTTTAACATTTCATTCAAATTTCTACAAAAAACAGAATAAAATTCATATTACTAAATTAAACTATTATATTCCCAATTAAAAATTCAATTTAGATGTTATTTGATATTTAATGAAAATTGATTTAACATATTCTTAAATTTTTTATTAAAAAAATCTATATAATTTAAGTCAAAACCTCTCTCACAGTCCGTTTATGAAAACGAATCAATTTTTACGATTATTCAGATTGGTGATAAGCTAGCGCCTTAAACATTCATTCGGGCACAGTCGAATCTCTTGGAGTAACTGAACGTTTAGTTTAATAAATTTGGACTTAATGGATTCATTAGTGAGATCATCAATTTAGCTTTTCCACTAAAACCACAGTGATGGCATTTCACGATAATATCTTTATATAAAAATTTGATCGAGCGGGACTCAAACCCGCGCCTCCTGGAAACTGACCAGCCGCTCTGATCACTAAGCCATACGTTCTCATCTAGCTACTTCGAAATTTTTATAAGCTTGTTACAAATTATTTATATTGTTAGCATCTATGTAGGGAGATTTTTACTTTCCGCACCCAAAGATAATTACTTACTAGGAATTATCGTCTGGCAAGAGAGAATGCTATTTATTAAATATTTTTAAAGTGTTATTCCACACTTAGGAAAGAAAAATACTTATTTAGAAAACGTATAAAATGTTGAACGTAGCGGGACTCGAACCCGCACCATAAAAGTAACAATATAATCGAAAACATCCAATTAAAAGTCATTTCATATATTTTCTCAATTCACCACCCCAAATAAAAATTACTTTACTATTCCACCACACGGCCTCGGGCCAGAAGGCACATCACATGATAGGAAAATTCAATGAAGCGTTTTCGTAATTTCGGTTTTCCGGACTGGCGCGCCGCGTAATCGACCAACCTACGGCGGGTCTACTACACTTATACATGTACGTCTTTACCGATCTCGTTAATGCCACCTAAACATCAAAGAGTTAGAATACGTGGGCCATAATAGGCAATGGGCTACATTGAATACAGCATGACTGAATTTATCATTTAATTATATAATATAATAATTGAATTTATATTATTTCTTATACAGGGTGGAAGTGTAAGCACCACTTTAAATGAAACCACAGTTTTAACTACTCTATAAAAACCTAATATAAACCAGAAAAAAATAAATTTCCAAAAATGAAACAGTTATTTTTTCAAACAAAATAAATAATAAAATTGTCATTTTAAAATAAAACGCCATTTCTAAGGACGACCCACGCACACATAAACCTATGAAAGGAACACCGCCGCACACGGCTCATTCCGAAATCGAGTCGTAGGTATTGGAGATAAAGTTCAAAGTTGTTTAACCTTTAGTAGTATTTTTGTAGTAGTAAGTGTTCCTGTTATTGGGATCTATACGTAATCGCGTCACACGAAATACAGGTATGGATAAAAATCGTGAAATGAAATAAAATCCTACGTCCAAACTGTAGAGGCATCTTGATTAATTTCTTTAGGTATAAGTTTGAAATATTTTACCCTATATGCTGTTTTCGTAAAAGGAGCGCTGCCTCTTCTACCTAATTGTTATATTGCGGCGTTGAGTTCTGTCACTTAACACTAGGTGAAGCTAATTTAAAAAAATATATAATAGTATTATAGTACATCCATACAGGGTGGAAGCGTCAGCGCTCCTTTTTTCGAGAAAAGCATATAGGGTAAAATATTTTAAGCCCATTCCTAAAGAAGTTAATCAAGATACCTCAACAGTTTAGACGTAGGGTTTTTTTTTCATTTCACGATGTTAATCCATACCTGTATTTCGTGTGACACAGTTATGCATAGATAACAATAACGTAAACTTTTACTTTTATACAACAAATAAATAGACTTCCAAGGAGTTTTTCTAAGAGAATCATAACTGGCTACTGACAGCGAAAGATAAGGCATCCAGTATAATAAGAACAGCGAGTGACGTTCTCTTTATTACGTAATTATTTCTGGCATTGAAAATGTCCTCGAATAAAGATAAATAAGGAAGCACTAGTTATAAAGAAAACCACCCGAGGGAATGAAAACTTAGAGTCATTATTAGATGTGTGTACTTATTTATACTGTTTTGAAAATCATTAATACTGTACCGGACGGGCGGATCTCCAATGAACGAGCCGCTGACGCCTTGTACACTATAGGTTCCGGATGGTGGGAACACGGAGATCGCCGAATGAAACAAGATGCTATTTCCATATAACGGTCGGTGACTGAGGGCTTCTTCAAATATGTCTTCCTATTATTCTATTTGTCTTCCTATATATATTTCTATTTTTCTTCTTATTTTTCTTCCTATTAACTATATATGCTTGAACTGGTTGTCCGACCACGACCGCGTGTCTTTGCTACCTATCCTTGCGCGGAGCTGTACCGTAAAGAGAGCAAGCCACCGAGCCGTTTTATCTTTATTTAAGCTAATGTTTTCACTATGATTATTACAAGTTTTTGCTTACATTTTAAGAACTATCTATCGGACGCTTTTACAGTTTATATATATTAAAAGAACACAAAAATGTCTATATAATTAAATGTAAACTAATCTCTATATATAATAAGACAGTAAAAATATTTTGTCTGTACATTTAGTAATTTTGACTGAAATGGAGAGAGGGACACTTAAAAAGAATAATAAGAAGCAAAAATATTTTTTTTTAATTTCTTGTCTGTTTGTCGATATGTATGTCCACATTTTTCTCTGAAAGTACTGAACCGATTTACTTAAAAGCCTTTCTTTCACTTTCACCAATTGCTTTGTTTTAACTCAACTTAACTACTAAAGTTTGGTTCATTAAAAAAAAAGTTATCGTCATTTGAATGAACTCGAGGCATTAGTTGGCCTGCGAATGTTATATAGCAATCGCGCTAGTAAGATTCCTGGCTAAAGAATGATATTCGAAACGTCTTGGTTATATGACTGTTGATAAAAATATATATATTTTTGAAGCACTATTATACAATAAAGTAAACAAAATTGAACTGTTAGTGGAGATTACCTTCATAAATCATAACAGTTAAGTTTAAGTCGTAATTACTTCAACACAGAGATAAAGAACGATTAGATCTTCAAAGAAATATCAAGTAAATACATAGATTTTTTGGTTCGTTCGTTCGTTTAAAATAAATCTATATAAAAATGCCTAAAACCTTCCTTTCTACGTGTACACTTTAATAACTACATATTTCCCAATTGTACATTTAGCTAATAATATATGTAACTAATTTAAAAACTGTACAGGAGTTAATATGCAATCATTACAGTTATTTTACAAAGCATATTATGAATCCTTACTCAAATCAATAATTTAACATTTAAGGCTGTTTCTGAAGCAGTACATTAAATTATTAAGTGACATCAGCACATTTAACAGAGCTTTAAAAAACATAACATAGGTAAAAAGACCATAATGTTAATAAATAAATAATTAGCTTTATATACATTTTATGAATATCAAATATCAACATTGGTCGTATTTTTTAGTTCGAAACAATGAAAAATTCTTATAGAAATTACGATAATATTATAAAAAAATCATATTAGAATATTACAGAATAAAGTAATAAAAAAATCATATTAGAAGTCATTATAGTTGTCAATCAATTCCGCTTATTAAATCAATAATTATGTATTTAAAGCGGGCGAAACCGCGGGCGGGCCGCTAATATACTATATAATTATTTACTATTAGAAATTTACGAAAGATACTGTAACTATGGCGAAATTCACAGAAGTTATTTGGATATAAAATGTCTTAATAAATATTTACAAACATTAAGCACTTATAAATCTGTTATTTTTCTATAGAAACCTATAATTAACAAGAATTAATATAAATTTTACAATACGAAAGTAATTATCTTAAAACAAATTCGAGAATTACTATGTAAAACTAAAAGGTGATACTTATATCTGTTTATAATTCTATTTATGTTATTATTTATTAAAAATATTACGAATTTAGGAAATATTAAATAATACTTTAAACTACTTCAATTGTGTGACGTCACGAGTCACGATAAGCAACTAAGAACTTGCAACTACATGTCGTGACAAGTCCGCGAACGCGCGGACGTCGCTACGTCGCGATCAAATACAAATACTAGTAAAAAAACGTATAAAAATTTTAACGTGGATTTGAATCCGTACGTTACGCTTCGTTCTAATGAACGTATGGTCTAGTTGGTCAGAGCGCTTGGACGGTGTCCAAAGAGGCGCGGGTTCAAATCTCGCTACGATTCAAATTTTTATACGTTTTCTTAATAAGTATTTTTCTTTCATAAGTATGGAATAACACTTTAAAAATGTTTAAAATCCATACAAGCCAAAATAATTAATTAAGTACTATAACTTACTAAAACGACATTTTTTTTTTATTATATATAAAAAATATTTTTATATTTATTTTCCTCATATTTAGAAAAAAAAAAAACTTTTTAGCCTCGCGGGGTAGCCAGTAAGTACAGAGCTCCAAATGCTATAGATAAAGTTACCTACAGTATATAGAATATATTTTTGGTTGTGATAAATTCATACATTTACATAATGTACGTGTATTGCTTTGGCTGCATTGAGCTTTATGGATTGAAATCGTGACGAAAATTCAACTGATATTGTTACATACTGCATACAGTACATTCAAATCTGACCGTAATATTTCTCATGACTGCGCTTGCGGGAGCTTTGCAGGTTGTAAGTTAGAAGCTAGTTCTAGAAACTTCGCACAAAGGACTTGTGTGGACTAGTGTGGCTGGATTTTCACTTCATACTTACCTGTCATAGGAATAAGAATCAATATATTTTCATTTTTCTTAATTATAATATAAATTGTCCAATATTATTAATTAATTCTGTTTCACGCTGTATTCCGCGTATAGCAAGGGGGAACCTAGTGTAAATAAACTCGGTGAACTCTATGCCAGATCGAAGAAATGAAAATATTAGTACATAATAATTCATTCCCCCGAGTCGAGGGGATCTAACCCACAACCACCTCATCATATTAATTACTTTTATTTAAATACTGAAAATACATTTATGTTAGTAGCTAATATATACTTAAAAATAGATCAAATATTGAATCAGCTTAGTAGTATGTTTTTTATCCTGGGAATAATAAAAAATAAATACATTTAGTGGGAAAAATCTATGATGTGAGTAAAATCCCTATCATAGATAAACCACTTTGAAACCGATCTTTTGATATCTGCGAGACTTTGTGGCTACAAAGTAACATATAAAGCTTGTTTTGCTTTGCTTCAAGTAACACGTAGTGTCGATACTATAAGTCCTCTATTTTCGTGCTGACGGTTAAATAATGTTGTATCTAAATTACATGTAATAAGATGCACTTGGAATGGTGATAAATAAACTAACTAACAAATTGGATATATATTTATTTTATAATTGGATAGATATCGTTTTTGCTGCTAAGAAAATGTACGAAGTGCATAAACCTGAAACAATATTTATTTGTTATATCTGATATTCGGTCAGTTCGAAATTAAAAACAAAATTAAGAATGATATTAATCTATTATTTTCGAAATGAGGCCGGTCGTGGCGCAGCGGCACGAGGTATGACTGCAAAACCGACTGGTTGTGGGTTCGATCCCCACTCGAGGAGATGAAATATTTACTTAAATTTATATTTCCAATTCTTCGCTCTGGTGTCGAGGTTAAGCGCGGCGTTGAGTTCTGCCACTCAACACGCAATGCCTCCAGAATTCGGCAGAAAA
>JAATLQ010038489.1:0-49369 GCA_013421005.1 Heliconius erato x Heliconius himera | reverse complement strand
TAATAGATTAATATCATTCTTAATTTTGTTTTTAATTTCGAACTGACCGAATATCAGATATAACAAATAAATATTGTTTCAGGTTTATGCACTTCGTACATTTTCTTAGCAGCAAAAACGATATCTATCCAATTATAAAATAAATATATATCCAATTTGTTAGTTAGTTTATTTATCACCATTCCAAGTGCATCTTATTACATGTAATTTAGATACAACATTATTTAACCGTCAGCACGAAAATAGAGGACTTATAGTATCGACACTACGTGTTACTTGAAGCAAAGCAAAACAAGCTTTATATGTTACTTTGTAGCCACAAAGTCTCGCAGATATCAAAAGATCGGTTTCAAAGTGGTTTATCTATGATAGGGATTTTACTCACATCATAGATTTTTCCCACTAAATGTATTTATTTTTTATTATTCCCAGGATAAAAAACATACTACTAAGCTGATTCAATATTTGATCTATTTTTAAGTATATATTAGCTACTAACATAAATGTATTTTCAGTATTTAAATAAAAGTAATTAATATGATGAGGTGGTTGTGGGTTAGATCCCCTCGACTCGGGGGAATGAATTATTATGTACTAATATTTTCATTTCTTCGATCTGGCATAGAGTTCACCGAGTTTATTTACACTAGGTTCCCCCTTGCTATACGCGGAATACAGCGTGAAACAGAATTAATTAATAATATTGGACAATTTATATTATAATTAAGAAAAATGAAAATATATTGATTCTTATTCCTATGACAGGTAAGTATGAAGTGAAAATCCAGCCACACTAGTCCACACAAGTCCTTTGTGCGAAGTTTCTAGAACTAGCTTCTAACTTACAACCTGCAAAGCTCCCGCAAGCGCAGTCATGAGAAATATTACGGTCAGATTTGAATGTACTGTATGCAGTATGTAACAATATCAGTTGAATTTTCGTCACGATTTCAATCCATAAAGCTCAATGCAGCCAAAGCAATACACGTACATTATGTAAATGTATGAATTTATCACAACCAAAAATATATTCTATATACTGTAGGTAACTTTATCTATAGCATTTGGAGCTCTGTACTTACTGGCTACCCCGCGAGGCTAAAAAGTTTTTTTTTTTTCTAAATATGAGGAAAATAAATATAAAAATATTTTTTATATATAATAAAAAAAAAATGTCGTTTTAGTAAGTTATAGTACTTAATTAATTATTTTGGCTTGTATGGATTTTAAACATTTTTAAAGTGTTATTCCATACTTATGAAAGAAAAATACTTATTAAGAAAACGTATAAAAATTTGAATCGTAGCGAGATTTGAACCCGCGCCTCTTTGGACACCGTCCAAGCGCTCTGACCAACTAGACCATACGTTCATTAGAACGAAGCGTAACGTACGGATTCAAATCCACGTTAAAATTTTTATACGTTTTTTTACTAGTATTTGTATTTGATCGCGACGTAGCGACGTCCGCGCGTTCGCGGACTTGTCACGACATGTAGTTGCAAGTTCTTAGTTGCTTATCGTGACTCGTGACGTCACACAATTGAAGTAGTTTAAAGTATTATTTAATATTTCCTAAATTCGTAATATTTTTAATAAATAATAACATAAATAGAATTATAAACAGATATAAGTATCACCTTTTAGTTTTACATAGTAATTCTCGAATTTGTTTTAAGATAATTACTTTCGTATTGTAAAATTTATATTAATTCTTGTTAATTATAGGTTTCTATAGAAAAATAACAGATTTATAAGTGCTTAATGTTTGTAAATATTTATTAAGACATTTTATATCCAAATAACTTCTGTGAATTTCGCCATAGTTACAGTATCTTTCGTAAATTTCTAATAGTAAATAATTATATAGTATATTAGCGGCCCGCCCGCGGTTTCGCCCGCTTTAAATACATAATTATTGATTTAATAAGCGGAATTGATTGACAACTATAATGACTTCTAATATGATTTTTTTATTACTTTATTCTGTAATATTCTAATATGATTTTTTTATAATATTATCGTAATTTCTATAAGAATTTTTCATTGTTTCGAACTAAAAAATACGACCAATGTTGATATTTGATATTCATAAAATGTATATAAAGCTAATTATTTATTTATTAACATTATGGTCTTTTTACCTATGTTATGTTTTTTAAAGCTCTGTTAAATGTGCTGATGTCACTTAATAATTTAATGTACTGCTTCAGAAACAGCCTTAAATGTTAAATTATTGATTTGAGTAAGGATTCATAATATGCTTTGTAAAATAACTGTAATGATTGCATATTAACTCCTGTACAGTTTTTAAATTAGTTACATATATTATTAGCTAAATGTACAATTGGGAAATATGTAGTTATTAAAGTGTACACGTAGAAAGGAAGGTTTTAGGCATTTTTATATAGATTTATTTTAAACGAACGAACGAACCAAAAAATCTATGTATTTACTTGATATTTCTTTGAAGATCTAATCGTTCTTTATCTCTGTGTTGAAGTAATTACGACTTAAACTTAACTGTTATGATTTATGAAGGTAATCTCCACTAACAGTTCAATTTTGTTTACTTTATTGTATAATAGTGCTTCAAAAATATATATATTTTTATCAACAGTCATATAACCAAGACGTTTCGAATATCATTCTTTAGCCAGGAATCTTACTAGCGCGATTGCTATATAACATTCGCAGGCCAACTAATGCCTCGAGTTCATTCAAATGACGATAACTTTTTTTTTAATGAACCAAACTTTAGTAGTTAAGTTGAGTTAAAACAAAGCAATTGGTGAAAGTGAAAGAAAGGCTTTTAAGTAAATCGGTTCAGTACTTTCAGAGAAAAATGTGGACATACATATCGACAAACAGACAAGAAATTAAAAAAAAATATTTTTGCTTCTTATTATTCTTTTTAAGTGTCCCTCTCTCCATTTCAGTCAAAATTACTAAATGTACAGACAAAATATTTTTACTGTCTTATTATATATAGAGATTAGTTTACATTTAATTATATAGACATTTTTGTGTTCTTTTAATATATATAAACTGTAAAAGCGTCCGATAGATAGTTCTTAAAATGTAAGCAAAAACTTGTAATAATCATAGTGAAAACATTAGCTTAAATAAAGATAAAACGGCTCGGTGGCTTGCTCTCTTTACGGTACAGCTCCGCGCAAGGATAGGTAGCAAAGACACGCGGTCGTGGTCGGACAACCAGTTCAAGCATATATAGTTAATAGGAAGAAAAATAAGAAGAAAAATAGAAATATATATAGGAAGACAAATAGAATAATAGGAAGACATATTTGAAGAAGCCCTCAGTCACCGACCGTTATATGGAAATAGCATCTTGTTTCATTCGGCGATCTCCGTGTTCCCACCATCCGGAACCTATAGTGTACAAGGCGTCAGCGGCTCGTTCATTGGAGATCCGCCCGTCCGGTACAGTATTAATGATTTTCAAAACAGTATAAATAAGTACACACATCTAATAATGACTCTAAGTTTTCATTCCCTCGGGTGGTTTTCTTTATAACTAGTGCTTCCTTATTTATCTTTATTCGAGGACATTTTCAATGCCAGAAATAATTACGTAATAAAGAGAACGTCACTCGCTGTTCTTATTATACTGGATGCCTTATCTTTCGCTGTCAGTAGCCAGTTATGATTCTCTTAGAAAAACTCCTTGGAAGTCTATTTATTTGTTGTATAAAAGTAAAAGTTTACGTTATTGTTATCTATGCATAACTGTGTCACACGAAATACAGGTATGGATTAACATCGTGAAATGAAAAAAAAACCCTACGTCTAAACTGTTGAGGTATCTTGATTAACTTCTTTAGGAATGGGCTTAAAATATTTTACCCTATATGCTTTTCTCGAAAAAAGGAGCGCTGACGCTTCCACCCTGTATGGATGTACTATAATACTATTATATATTTTTTTAAATTAGCTTCACCTAGTGTTAAGTGACAGAACTCAACGCCGCAATATAACAATTAGGTAGAAGAGGCAGCGCTCCTTTTACGAAAACAGCATATAGGGTAAAATATTTCAAACTTATACCTAAAGAAATTAATCAAGATGCCTCTACAGTTTGGACGTAGGATTTTATTTCATTTCACGATTTTTATCCATACCTGTATTTCGTGTGACGCGATTACGTATAGATCCCAATAACAGGAACACTTACTACTACAAAAATACTACTAAAGGTTAAACAACTTTGAACTTTATCTCCAATACCTACGACTCGATTTCGGAATGAGCCGTGTGCGGCGGTGTTCCTTTCATAGGTTTATGTGTGCGTGGGTCGTCCTTAGAAATGGCGTTTTATTTTAAAATGACAATTTTATTATTTATTTTGTTTGAAAAAATAACTGTTTCATTTTTGGAAATTTATTTTTTTCTGGTTTATATTAGGTTTTTATAGAGTAGTTAAAACTGTGGTTTCATTTAAAGTGGTGCTTACACTTCCACCCTGTATAAGAAATAATATAAATTCAATTATTATATTATATAATTAAATGATAAATTCAGTCATGCTGTATTCAATGTAGCCCATTGCCTATTATGGCCCACGTATTCTAACTCTTTGATGTTTAGGTGGCATTAACGAGATCGGTAAAGACGTACATGTATAAGTGTAGTAGACCCGCCGTAGGTTGGTCGATTACGCGGCGCGCCAGTCCGGAAAACCGAAATTACGAAAACGCTTCATTGAATTTTCCTATCATGTGATGTGCCTTCTGGCCCGAGGCCGTGTGGTGGAATAGTAAAGTAATTTTTATTTGGGGTGGTGAATTGAGAAAATATATGAAATGACTTTTAATTGGATGTTTTCGATTATATTGTTACTTTTATGGTGCGGGTTCGAGTCCCGCTACGTTCAACATTTTATACGTTTTCTAAATAAGTATTTTTCTTTCCTAAGTGTGGAATAACACTTTAAAAATATTTAATAAATAGCATTCTCTCTTGCCAGACGATAATTCCTAGTAAGTAATTATCTTTGGGTGCGGAAAGTAAAAATCTCCCTACATAGATGCTAACAATATAAATAATTTGTAACAAGCTTATAAAAATTTCGAAGTAGCTAGATGAGAACGTATGGCTTAGTGATCAGAGCGGCTGGTCAGTTTCCAGGAGGCGCGGGTTTGAGTCCCGCTCGATCAAATTTTTATATAAAGATATTATCGTGAAATGCCATCACTGTGGTTTTAGTGGAAAAGCTAAATTGATGATCTCACTAATGAATCCATTAAGTCCAAATTTATTAAACTAAACGTTCAGTTACTCCAAGAGATTCGACTGTGCCCGAATGAATGTTTAAGGCGCTAGCTTATCACCAATCTGAATAATCGTAAAAATTGATTCGTTTTCATAAACGGACTGTGAGAGAGGTTTTGACTTAAATTATATAGATTTTTTTAATAAAAAATTTAAGAATATGTTAAATCAATTTTCATTAAATATCAAATAACATCTAAATTGAATTTTTAATTGGGAATATAATAGTTTAATTTAGTAATATGAATTTTATTCTGTTTTTTGTAGAAATTTGAATGAAATGTTAAAATAAACATATAGACTTTACTTTTAGAGCCTTAGAGTGGAAGGAAACGGTATTCGATTTTTAAAACGCAGCTAGTAAGTACTTTTGCCTGTATTCCCTGTCAACATGACTTCTACAGAACGTTGTAGTAAATTTTAACGTATGTACTCGTATATTCTTATGTTAAAATTTTTGTAAATACTAATATACTTTGAGATATATTCTATTATATTGGTGTAAAAATTATGAATAGAAAACAGATTTTTAGGGTTTGGGATTTTGATAACCCTTGCACATTATAAATGTTATGACTTTCGGTCCATATTAATTGTTTCAGTGATTGTATAAGCACTTCCACTTTGTTTTGTCTATATGAATTTAAGAAAAAAAAATACCTTATATTTACTACCATAACTTATACTTCTAAGAAGTCAATTTAGATATGTACATTTAAAATAATTATATGAGGCCAGTCGTGGCGCAGTGGCACGAGGTGTGACTGTAAAACCGACTGTTCGATCCCCACTCGAGGAGATGAAATATTTACTTAAATTTATATTTCCATTTCTTCGCTCTGGTGTCGAGGTTAAGCGCGGCGTTGAGTTCTGCCACTCAACACGCAATGCCTCCAGAATTCGGCAGAAAGTGGAGAACGGAGTGTCGTTAACACTAGATTCCCTCTGCCTACCCTGCTGTGTGCGGGATACAGCGTGAAGCTGAAAATAATTATATTTAAACATTAAGCAAAACATTTTTAAATAACCAACCCTATTAATATTACCTACTAAAATAATATAGTTAAAACAGGTAAAGGATAAGCTCGATCAAAAGATCGCCGCCTCCGTTCACTAATTAAGTAGCTACACCATGAATGTCCTAAGCTAACAACGTAAGAAGCCAGTTTATACAGATAGGGTCTTGTCAAAACGACCCTAATAGCGGTAGATCGACTTAATTTAAGTTCTACTTACTTCAGTTTGGTAGGTTTTCCAAATATTGAATGGTTTTAATTACTTTTCATAGTAAAAAAACTCGTTATATAGCTTTTAATTTCTAAGTGTTAATGTAGTTTTTTCTTTAGTTAGTTGCAGGTTATATTTATGTTTTTTTTTTAATTTAGTTTTTTTTATGTGCACAATAATTGTCACATTATACGTGTGATTGTTTTTTTATAAAAAAAAATACAACATATAGATGTTGTAATACTGTAGTTGTTGTTGTTGTTCGTTTTGATAGCAAAACGAATTACTGTGACTTGTGATTAGTAACTTACTCTCGGACAATTTTATATTATAAAGAAGATATTTAGTACATTCTAAATTTGTGTTTGGTGCCATTACATATCATTATATTTCGCCACATTTCATAATATTTAAGGTGAATAAATAGAAGGTGGAGAAAGTTTATTATTACATATTACATATTATTCAACGTATTTACAACAAAACTCTTCAATAGTCTAGCGCGATCGCGATTCAGTAAAACTTTACCATGATCTATGCGGGATTCAGTGTGACGCTAAAAAAGTTAAAAAAAATACCATTGATACCAATGTTATGAAAGCAACGCCACATTAGCCTTTAGATAAATATATACCTTGCCAGGGTTTAAACCTACGTATACTCGTCACTGCCAATCAGTCATCGTGTCTCGGCTAAGCCACAAAGGCGTCAATTACAACAATCCACTGACTAGCGCTTCTTTGTCAGTTAATTTTTCCTTGCCACTGGACTTCGTATCGTATGCGATAATTTTTTGGCTCTCATCCAGATAACAATTTATGCGAGCACTACTGCCCGGACTAATACTGTACACTTTTCCATTCATTTAGACTTGAAATGCTTAATTTTATTCTAGAAGCGTGACAAATAACTACTTAATATATTCAAATAAATATATACATTTAAAGTTCTTTATAAATACTTAACTAATGTATAAATATATATAAAATATAACTTTATAAATATTTATATTAAAGAGAACTGGCTAATTTATTCTTCCTCCCGCATTGGTAAATTTGTAAAGATATATAATTATAAATAACAAGTAAGCAATATCGAATGTAGTACAGCTTATGAAATTATCAAGGCTGTTAAATTTTGGTATTTTCTAGATATTTCCTAGATTCTAGACACAATAACTGTAAAACGTTCCTAAAACGTTCAAAATTCAACATAAAGTTTCTACTTGACAAACAATTAGGATGTTTGTCTACATTTGTTTCGGTTTTCTCTTTTATTTTATTACTACAGGTACAAAATGAGTTTAATAAATAAACAATGGTTTATTCTAAAGAAAGAATATTGGACTGTTTGTACTTTGACCACAAACAACCCTTTGAATGAATTAACTTGGGAGTGTATACAAGTTTAACGTCTCTCATTCAAAGCTAACCAAGGTTTTTACCTACTCGGTCCCGAGATATGACTGCTCATACAACAATAAACATGTAAATAATAAATTTGAAACAACAATACGGCTGCGCGCAGATAAGGTCGTAGCCAGCCACAAAGTGTGCCTGTAAATCGACTGGTTTTGGGTTCGATCCCCACTCGAAGTAATATAATTTAGTAAGTATATAATTTAGTAAGTAAATAGTAAATAAACCATGACTACATTTGCAAATGTGATAGACACGTAAACACATGAAGTCACATATCCGTATCAACAACACAACGTAACGCAACTACAACACACTTCCACACACACACGTGGTCTCACATTTACATATTTAAACACACATGCACTAATATTAAAGCAGAATATGCTTTGACATTAGTAGCCACATTTTCACGCAACAAATTTTGTAAATATTTGAAATTTCGTTTTATTTTTTCATCATATTGAAACTGTCATAGTTTCAAGGTTTAGGCTAAATAATTAAACGATATTCCAAATAGTTTTATTACATACATATATTTCATTATAAAATACATATACTCAATATATAGCTTTGTATATTATTTACTCTTGTTTTCTGTCACATCTGCCGCTATACTGAATCTTGAGTAACTACTGACTCTGAACTAGCGCGGCTTACAATAATCAACTGTTGTACGTGCATTTGCGTTGCGCATAGTAGCTTATTATTCTATTATTGTATTATATAGTGCTACCTATTGAAGCGTGTCTTATCACACATGTACATGGATTGGTGCGTTTTAGTATTAGCTTCCATCTTCAGCTTTTAGTCCGAATTAGAAATATCCTATTTGTTCCCCAAACGAAGAAAGAAATAACCAAGTTTCCCGAAATTGCAAGAAATATATAATTAAATTCAGCTATTAATTCTCAATAAGCATATCTTTTATTGCAAATAAGAGAGAAGTGATGAATTTTAAATTATAATAAAAGAAAAAATCTATTTTAAAATGGTTTGCATTTGTAGCGTTTCTTACAGTAGAATTTTCAAATACTTTTATCAGATAAATTCCTCTCGGAAGCTCCATTCAGTTCTAATGAAAATCATTTTTCTTTTAAAACATTAGTCATTCTTTATCAGATAAATTGTAGGGCAGCTCTGAAACTCGATGCGTTTATGTTTTCCACTTTTCACTAAATCTACAGTAAAAGTCAGAAGCTTCGTGTTTGATCTTACTATTCATATGATTAATGAAGGTGTTCGTTATATTTGTGTACTTAAATATGTATCTCCTTACTCATTCATCATGCATTACTGTGTATACAGAGTGTTTTTGTCATCACCACTTTAAATGAAACCATATTTTTAACTACTCTATAAAAACCTAACACAATTAAAACAAAAGAGATTTTTCCAAAAATGAAAAAGTTATTTTTTCAAACAAAATAATTAATAAAATTATCGTTGTAAAATAAAACGCTATTTGTCAAGAATGACGCACACAGACGCAAATCTATCAAAGCGATAACGCCGCACACGCCTCATTGAATTGAATGGCATAAAATAGAACGAGAGATATCCCTTTCTCGTTCTAGTATGTTTTTTGAAAATGATAATCGGCAGGTTGGCAACGCTTAGTATGTGATTTATTTTTATTTATTTTATTTAATAATCTTTCTTTAATAATGGCCCAGATGCTATTTATTTATATATTTTTTTTATATTTGTAAATTCAAACAATTATGACGGTTAAAGAATATTTAATATAATTTAAGATGGAGTAGCACCGTCGAAATTCTTTTAGAAAATTTCATCGTAAATATATATATAATACTGATTGCGATTTATGCCCACAATTAATTATTGCATACATCCCAAAAGTTCTTGGAATAAAATGACAAACAAAATAAAAATAACAGCGTAAAATTAAGAAAAACCCACTCAAATTGTAAAGAGATTTTGAATATGTTCAAAAGTTACTTAAGTATTCAATACTCGTACGTTAGATTTGGATTTAGTACCCATGTTATACGATTTAGTACATTAGTGGCATTTTTGTCACGTGTTCACTGGTGGAGAAGTATTGTAACTACGAAATGCGCTAAAAACTTTTTTTATTTTACCTATTGACAGAATACAAATTTGCCGCTATCGTGACAGTTAAAAATCGTTTTTCTATACACAATAATTTTGACTGATTCTCTATACATAGAGTGTATAGTAATAATTCTATTTATATGATTGTTGCCTGCTGTATTGTATGATGTAAAGAAAACTGCAGTTCGTGTAATGTCTTTATTTAATGTAACTTTGCAACAAAATTATGAAGTATAGATATTAATACTGTTGAGATTGGAGCAGTGCCTGGGACTTGCGACCACAGGAGTAAGCTTAGGGGCCTTTCCGTTGCAACAACACTCGCCTTCACTGCTCCAGCTCAATATACCAAATTACCTCAAAAGAAATATCTACCGCCTCTTATAAAATGTTGGTTAAAATATGGCTGCCTATTAAAGAACAATGTTGTCATATCATACCTGCTATGGCATACTACAGATAATTAAAATAAAGAATATTATCATCGGTAAATATATCAAGTTAACATTAACATAATTTTTAATTATTTAATTTTTGTGAAGGGCCTGGACTGTCGGTACCGGGCTCACCGACTCGCGTTTAACTAAATGAAATTTAATGTACTATAAACAATTATGTCTGGTATGTCTGGTTTTAACATGATACAGTCCTCACACGGAAATCAGATACCTCGCCTGTCATCGCCATTAAATTACCGTCGGATATCACAAAAAAATGTAATTGTTATTATGCTTTATGGTATGCTTATATTTATATATTTTTTTATCTTTACAAAATTAGCTATTAAGGTACATAATATCACTTGTACTGGGCACCGTTTATTACATGAAGCAGCGTTACGTCTGGGACGCGCGACCGGTTCCCATTAAGATTATTGTTTTTTTTTAATTAATGTAATAAAAAAAGTTATATCAATTTAATGTAGGTTTACTGAATTGGCTGAATTCCGCTATATATACTTTAGCTTTCCGTATATATACATATATAAAATCAGCTCAGCGTATATATATGTATTGAGGCCAGTCGTGGCGCAGCGGCACGAGGTGTGACTGTGAAACCGACTGGTTATGGGTTCGATCCCCACTCGAGGAGATGAAATATTTACTTAAATTTATATTTCCATTTCTTCGCTCTGGTGTCGAGGTTAAGCGCGGCGTTGATTTCTGCCACTCAACACGCAATGCCTCCAGAATTCGGCAGAAAGTGGGGAACGGTGTGTCTTAACACAAAGTTCCCTCTGCCTACCCTGCTGTGTGCGGGATACAGCGTGAAGCTGATTATACATACATACATATATATATATATATATATATATATATATATATATATATATATATATATATATATATAGCTAATTATTTTTCTGTAAATACAACAAATTTCAATATCAAATAAACTCCCAAAAAACTTAAATTACTTAATGGGATCGTCGTAGCGCAGTAGCACAAGCGGGTGACTGTGCGGGTTCAGCTTTCACTCGGGGATATGACTTATACTTTACTAATATTTTAATTTCTTCGCCTTGGTAACAAGGCATAGCGTGGCATTGAGTTCCGTCACTCAATACCTTGCCTTGGAAATTCCGCGAAAAGTGGATAAAGCAGTGTTAATTGATCTCCACTCGAAGAAATGACTTTTAAAAAATATATTTTCATTTCTTTGCTCTGGTGAGACAAAAGACACGCCACGCCATGCTTTGCCTCGACACCAGAACGAAGAAAATGGAAATATTAATTTTAATAAATATTTCATTTCTTCGAGTGGTAATCAATTGCGCCACGTTTGGCCTCAAATAAAATAAATGTTTCAATTATTCTCTATATTTTAACTCACTTTTATTTTTTTACGTTTATAGATAGGTAAAAGCTTCAGTAATCGACATCTCAAGGATACTATTGTTCATAGTTTATGAAAATCATTTTTATATCCTTATTTTCAGAACTTAAATTTTAAAACGAGTTTCGATCATTGTTGCTTCTTGGTCAGTACCCGAATATATTAAAAAGCTAAACATATGAAGCATATTAATTTAGATTAATCGTATTAAATATGGTGGACTACATATACTTTGAGCACTTAGGTTTTATGAAACTCAAAAATGTAGGTCAGGCCAAAGTCAAATATATAAAAATTTCACATAAAAAGTGACAACGCACTAAAATAGAAGCTTTTCAGCGTAAGCTCTCTAAAACGTTACATGGACAGTTTGTTTGCAATGTAAAAAAATATGCATGTGATTTTTATTAAAAGCCTTAAAAGACTAGACACTAGGTCGTAAAAATATTATTGACGGTTTCTATTTCACAAAAGCAGTTTATATTATAGCCAATTTCACTCCGAATCCCGTGAACCTGCTGTTAAGACACTCCGTTCCCTTGTGCCCCTTGTGCCCTGCGGTACGACAGCTTTTATTTAAAATAAAGCTAATATATAATAAATACGTACTTATTCGAGATATAATTAGAGCAACGCTCCGGTAAAAGAGGTCCAAATAGATAATAGAGGAGATTGGTCCTCGGCGTATTTCCAATTACTGACGCTAAATACCTGCCTTATTATTCGTATTCCGTTACTTATTTTATCTTTATTAAAACACTTTTAGGGATTTTTTTTTACATAATTTTGTTATTGTATTATTCTTTTCTAATATATTAATATCTTAATGGGAACGGAGTGACTTAACACTAGGTTCCCAGGTTGCCTATACTTACTCTGCTATTTGTTAAACGTTTTTAAGAAATAGAAAATATGTGCAATGAAATAGATTTTTCCGTATACATTAATAAATCTGTATAAATAAATATATAAATACATATCCGTAATATGTTTATAACATGATATAATATTCAATTATATTAGACTTTGTATTGTACCTTATAGTTTTATTATTTATTCACACCTTTTACATTGTTAGTTCAAAAGTATAATCTAGATTCTATCATACTTTATGTAACCCTAACTTTAGACAAAGGTACATTCCGAAAAAATATTTTATACATTCCCTTAAATTTTTTAACTAACTTCTTTTTTCAAATGGGAAACGGAATGTCTTAACACTAGGTTCCCTCTGCCTATCCTGTTCCATATCTCTTAAAGAAAAAAGGAACTCTTATAAGATCACTTTGTTTTCCATTTGTCTGTATCGAGTTGAAATTTAAACCATATACTTAAGTCTACGTTCCCTTGATTACCTGAATAAAAAATATTTTTACGTTTACCTAAAAAAAGATATGGCCGTTTATATGGCAAAGAAATGCACACAAAAAATGCATAAAAAAAAATCAAAACTCGTAGGTTACTTCCGGTTGACCTAGAATTATAAAATTTGGCAAGTTTAGGAAAAAATCTGAAAACTATACATTTATGGTTAAAATAACAAGGGGGCACAATTTGGAATTAAAGCCGCAAGTTCAAATGGGATATCAAATGAAAGCATGTAACTACAACCTTTTATATTTTTTATGAACCCTCGGTGAATGAATCCGACTCGTGCTTGCCATTTTTTTTCAAAAAGAAGGTAATTCTATATTCCACAACTACATTTTATTATTGTCGAGGGAAACCTTCCAATTTTATAGGCACGTAATATGTGTTTTGTATAATATAGTAATCATACATTTGCTTCTTGAAGTCAATTTGATAACATTACTGAGCTGAAAGACCCTCCTCCTCAACGATTAGGAATAAGGGATATTTTTTTAATATTATACCCTATTCATTTTGACGTGAGAAAAAATATAAACAAAGAAATACCGTTTCAAAAACTTTAATTTCTACTTATTTTTCCAAATTTACTCATGTCTTAAAATATAAAAAAATAATATACTAAAAATAAAATAATCAGTAGACAACTAACTACAGTTAATAAAACAAGAAACTTAATAACAACAGCAAAAGCAAACACAAGCAAAAGTAACTACGGAATCACAACAGTACAATTTTAACAACAGGTTGACCGATAATAAAAACGACGGACCTAATCTTGCCGATGAAAACATCATTTTTAATGTAATATGTGCGCAGTAACTTTGCTCTATAATTTATTAAAGTGGTTTATTTTAATAGTATTAAAATACGTGTCAACTTTGAGAATTAGCTTTTGGTGTTTTTGTATGTCAAGTGCTTAAACATTATTATTAAAAATTAAGAAAATAATTTAATGTATTTATAGTATTTTCTTAATTTTATATACCTATCGTACTGCAATTTTTATTTATATAGATACCGTAAAATGGAATAAAAATAGAAACATTTTTAGATTTAAAATTTAATTTTACGATGTTCCTTGATTTAAATGTAATGAAAACAATTTTTATATTTGATTATTATATTCGTATAATATTATTTACATCCATAAATCCATAGGTATTTTCTTTTACTTAATATACTATATTAAGCTCCATGAATCGTGACCTATAAAATAACCTTTTTTGGTATGTTTACCTTTTATCTCATGCCTTCGTGAATAGGATATAGCCATGTACAATCAAGTTATTTGGGTAAATTAATAAAGGAAAGTAGATAGAATTCCTCAACTATTACCTGTTAATTTGTTTTTTTGTACTTTCCCACACTAAATTATACATTATGTAAAGATTAAAAGATGAATTAAAAAGAGTTTAACTATTACTTGGAGCGCCAAAAGATCTTAAAACTAATATCAATAACCTTAATTTTTAACCTATTTTTATATACATTACACAGTATGATCACTTATATTTTACAACATTATAGAACCCGAATCACCAGGTGTATAATTAAGCTGTTCCTAACCGTGCCGAAATGGTAGGAGCACTTATCTTTTTTTCTTCTTTATCGCACACTCAACAATATTACTTGAATTGTTTTTGTAAGTTTTCTATATAAGAGTAAACTTGGAATCCCCCTGAGCATGTACACCCTGTCTTTGTAAACGAAAACTTCTTTAAGACCACAAGTAGGTGGGTAGTTAGTTTTTGTTGGAAACTCGATTTAAGTTGGGGTGCATAAAAAATATAATTATAACTATGGCGTTGTAGCATATCGTAAAATTGTTGCATTAAACATGCGATTGAATGTAGATAACGGTATTTATGGGTCCAATTACAACTTGTACTTATAAATAGCAACTTAGTTTATTACAGCCAAAATTTACAAAAAATTACCTAACCCCTGTAATGCAATAATATAGAAAAAATAAAAATAAATAAATAAGACAGCTTAAAAAAAATAACTGAAAATCACGCTTTCCTGCACCAAGTGATATAAGTGCTATGGAATATACTATAGAAACCCTTGGAGCTATAATTGTATGAGCCTAAACTGCTACTAATAACCGCTGAAGAGTTCTAATATTCAAGTCCTGGCTACATCATCACATCAGCTCGTTGATACCATAATATTGCATTATCACTTAAGCGCTCAGTATAACTGCCAAGTTTAATAAGACCACAATTATCACAAGTGTTTCTTACAATTTTTTTTTAATATTTTGTTACAACTCAGCCCCATAAAAGCGTTTTAATAAAATATATAACTTATAGTTACATCGAAAAATAGAGTAAAGGTTGTCCTACGACACACAGAAGCTCTAAGAGATGTTGAAAAATGTAATCCTGAATTTTGCATTCCAACTTTTCCTTCTTCACATATTTAGGTTCACCTCGTCGTGGCCTTTTTACTAATTGAGGATTTAGTAGCCGCAAAATACCGTATTTTTTATTAAATCTCTTTGTTTTCTGGCTCTGGTGAAAATTAGAATTCTCCATAAATAATTGCAGTATTAGAAAAAAATTATAAAGTCGGGAAGTTTTTTTTTTTATTCTTACTGAGAATAATATTAGTTTTTGGGCATTTTTTAAAAAGCAAACTACACTACTATCATAATATAATTTATAGTTTCACACCTGTCGCTATTACAGTCGCACGCTTATATCTTTGGGCCACGACTGACGTCTATATAATTTAATTATAATGTATAATTAATATTATATAATTAATAATTAATTATTATCTAATTATAATCAAATACAGTGCTATACCGAATCTTGAATTTACTATGACTTGATTTCTATAAAACCTAATATAAATTTTGCTTTAGAAGTATAAAAAACAGATTATAACTGGGTTCATTAATGAAGGAGGTAGAAAAAACTGTATATAGTGTCAAGTATATAAAAAAATAAAAAATATAATAACATTTGTTAAATTTTTTTTATAAGAAACTCATCCATACAAAAACATTTACTAATAAACATCGTCGGTCGTCATAGCTAGCGCATGGACACAAGGGTGTGACTGTAACGCGAAGGTTATGGGTTCAATCCCACCGGGCCCGGAAGGAATAAATTGTTATTTATTAATTTTTTTAGAGTGAAAAAATCCTGCTGTATTTGGGATTCTTATTATTTTTTAATTTTCAACCTATACATCTAAACTAAATATATTTTCTTACCAGAAACCTTTAATCAAATTTTCCATTATTAAGAAGCTTCCCAGTTGACAATTAGGGTGCGATGCCTCATTTATCTTTTTTGTGGTGGTGGGTAAATGGCAAATTAGAAATTTAATCAAGCCATTGACAAAATCAACTTATAAAGATTGATATGTCTAATTAACATCTATTTTTATTATAGGAGAGTTGTGGCGCAGGGACACAGACGTGTACACCGTAAATGCAACAGGTTATGGGTTTGATTTCCACTCAAAGAAATGAAATATTTCATATTTTAATTTCTTCGCTCTGGTGTCGATTCAAAACGAGGGACCGAATTCCGCCACCCAACAGCCTCATGCCTCCAGCATTTAGCGGAAAATGGGGAGCGAAATGTCTTAACACTAGGTTACATTTGACTACCCTACTATAGCGTGTAGGAAGTGAAAAAAAATATTCATATTTTTTTTTCACCAACATGAAGCTATTGCATTGTTATATTTGCTATTATTATAGACATTATCATATCAATTGAGGCCAGTCGTAGCTCAGCGGCACAAAGTGTGACTGTAAAACCAATTGGTTGTGGGTTCGATCTTCACTCGAGGAGATGAAATATTTACTTAAATTTATATTTCCATTTCATCGCTCTGGTGTAGAGGTTAAGCGCGGCGTTAAGTTCTGCCACTCAACACGCAATGCCTCCAGAATTCAGGCAGAAAGTGAGGAACGGAGTGTCTTAGCACTAGGTTCCCTCTACCTACCCTGATGTGTGCGGGATACAGCGTGAAGCTGATTTTTTAATTATAGACATCATCATATTAACCCATAACCACTAATATTTTTGTACCTACTTGGATTATAATTATCTTGTATCCATTTCAATACAGACTTGCTAAATATAAAACATTCTCCAGCCTACGATTGTGCAAATCGATAAATTTGGCGCGTTTTAACATTAGTCTTCTACTGTCTTTGTAATAAATCTTGTTCCATTTGCTTTGTAATAAATTGTGATTTGTCAAACATCAAATATTAATAAATTTCTGGTCTAAAAAAGCGTGAAAATGACATTGTAAATTGTACCCTGCTTTAATAATACCGAATGATTCCCTTGTGACCGACCGGTTTATTAAAGCGGAAAGGTTGTATTAGCGAGGCATCGCCGATCTTTAGGCATCACTGATCACAGCTACGATTTAGCTTCGGTACAGGCGTGTCATAAATAAAAACGTCTGCAACGCATCTTCTCGTGATAAATTACTCCACAAATTTTACTGGAATCCAACTTTAGTGATTATTAAAATTCGAAATTCTGAGGCAAGTCCTGGCGCAGAGGTACAAAGTGTGACTGTAAAACGACTGAATCTCATCTCACCAGACCTAAGTTTGGTGTTTAAACATTAGGATATTCTAGCTTCAAGATTAACGTCCACCAACAAATTAATTCGGCGTTGAGTTCCACCACTTATCACGCAATGTCTTCAAAATTCGGAAAAAGGAGCAGAGTGTTTTAACACAAGGTTCCACCTACTCGAAAGTAAAGCAGGAAAAAAAATTATGCACATACGAAAAACAACAACGTATTCTTATTTCAAGATGGTAACCGAAGCATTTTAAATAAATTCTTAATGTAGATGTAAGAAAATTTTTCAATTAGGTATACTTAGGTTATATACCTAATTTACACACATTATTTCTAAACTAAACTGTTTTTTCTGCACACCAATGAGATGTTAGAGGATCTTAATAATCATGCACACGTTAACATGATGGACGCCATATCTGGTCGCGTACGTATTTAAAATTATTTCTATTATCTATCTATCTATCATTTCAAATTTATTAATTTCTGTAGACCTTATTCACATGGTTACCCTAATCTCCTTTATTTAAAACAGAGACAATATTCGACGTCAGACTATGATGCATTTATTATTTTCAAATAAATGAAATGGCCTTCGAAAAAATTCCGTAGCTTATTTACAAAATGTCAAAACTATTTTGACCAAGCTAGCTTCACAAAGATGCGAAAACCAAAACCGAAATTTAACGTACGTACCAATTTTACTTTGACCAATGAATCCTTTAATGAAATGATTTGCTGTCAGCGGTCTGTATTCTCATTTGGCGACGACAACGTGAATTGAATAGGATACCGGTGAAATTCGTCTATTCAATGTTTTATTTCTTTTAATTACATGTCCGGGCGATTTCTAGAGTAGATAACCGCGATAATTTATTATTTTGTAAAATGTCTGTTTTATTCATTCAATTACGTAGTCACGATGTTGATTAAGTACACAGCCTGAGGAGGCATTGTGTGTTGCGTGGCGGAACTCAACGCCGCGCTTTGCCTCGACAGCAGAGCGAAAAAATGGAAATAATAAAAAAAAATGGAAATATTAAATCATTTATCTCCATGGAGATGAAACCCACAACCAATTACGCTTACTACTAGTCACACATTTGTGCCCTTGCGCCACAACTGGACTCTATTTTATTGTTATATACTTATTAGAAATCAGAATTATGGGCATACTTGACGGTGCCTGGACATAATTATCGATACTAAGCCGGATTCATACTGTCGTGCCAGCTACGGTTCATTTTCGGTACGATCTTATACTATTCATATATATTATAGGAGAAATATTCTTATGTGCTTGAGTGGACCGGAATTTGACCAGCACGATAATATAAATGCTCTCATTGTGTCTCGTATCTCTATATATTTCTCTAACATTCACGTATCGAATTTTCGTTAAAACATCATAACATTGAAAACGAGGTAGTTTGCCTTTAATATGGGGTTGGTTGTGCCATGGCAACCAACTAAACGACTTTCCTTGTAATATCATATTTATCATTGAGACAAGGATCTTACGCAAGTGTAAGGGCTGCTGGAGCTGACATCAGGGATTGAAGGAATAACAAATAAAAAATTGTATTTAATCATCATCATCATCAAGTCACTAATATGAGCCATATTAGTAACCATCGGGCTACAAGAAGCAAATATGAGATTGCATTATAAGAAATTATACAAGGTGTCCCTTGATTTCATTGATATCTTATTATCACATCCTGACTTAATAGCAATGAGATCATCTGGAAGGTATGCTCTTTGAAATAAAAAAAATAAATCAGTTTACAAATAACTGAGAAACCGTGACAAAAAAAAATACAATTTTCAAATTTAGAATCTCCTTTTTTCTATCAATCAGTTTACGGTGTATCCCGTGTAGACAGAGGGAAGCTAGTGTCAAGACACTCCGTTCCCCACCTTCCGCCGGATTCTGGAGGTATTGCGTGTTGAGTGGCGGAACTCAACGTCGCGCATTTCCTCGACACCAGAAACACATTTAAAAAATATTTCGTTTCAACCAGTTTGTGGGCAACCAGCCCCGCGAGTGGGGATATTTTGATACAAGCAGACCAACCTGTGGAATAATTCATTCTACTACTCTCTCTAGCTCTCTTATAGTTAAGATCTACTTTTAGTAAAATTTGTATTTTATTATACACTCACATTTACAGTCACACGTTGTGCCCCTGCGCCACGACTAGTCTCATTTATTTGTACTTGTTGTGAGAACGAACTTACAGTTTCTACTAGCTGTTAGTCTAGTCTAGTTCTTTCTTCTGAGCACTTTTGTTGTTTTTTTAAATAGTTGTTTTATATAAGTGAGAATGGTAGTGATGTGTATCGACACCGCTCGTACATCGAAATATTTAACTGGGTAGGCAGAGGGAACCTAGTGAGACATTGCGTGTTAAGTGGCAGAACTCAACGCCGCGCTTTACCTCGACACCATAGCGAAGACATGGAAATATAAATTTAAGTAAATATTATCACCAGTCGGTTTTACAATTACACTTTGTGCCGCTGCGCCACGACTGGCCTCATGTTATTTTATAGATACTTATTCATTTAATTTAAACATATTATAATAATAATGGTGAGATAACCCAACTGCGATTTCTGAAACTGCCATCCATCATTCATATCAATTTTAGGTGCCTACCTTGTATCAAAGACACGTCAAGAGCAAGTTAAATTAGTACGGTGAGCACCTACGCAAAGCCAAGATGTAGTTGGAACCTAATAACATTTACAAGTCGAAACTTATTAGTTTACCTTCCTACTATGAACAGACTCGCAGCTTGCCAAAGCTTTGTTGCATATATGTGATTTACATGATTAGTGGTCGTACGGCAATTGCACATTATGCAAAATAGAATCAGCGCATAAGCGCAACGACAAGGAATAACACGGTTTATATCTTATTTATAAGTATATTGTGTTCGCATTTATTAAATGTTCAAGTCGTAGCGTAGGGGCAAAATGTGAATCTTAACGCGACAGATTGTGGATTCGATTCCCACTAGAGCACGAGTCTCCAAACTTTGAAGTCCTAGGGCCATATAATTTTTTTCGGTATGTTGCAAAAGCCATAACAATTTTAATTTTTCGGCTCACCTATGCAAACATAGGCTTTTATTGCACTTCAATTACTATTGATTGTGTATTGTGACGCGTAATGACATCTAGAGTGGAGTAGTGATACTAGATACTGTTCTAGCTACTGTCTATTTCAGCTACCCACTAACAGATGGCATATTTGGAAATTTACGCATTGGTTCGAGAAAGTTCTGGTTCTGGTTAATTTTCCAATCACTTCTAAATGGCAGTAATTGCATAAGTGTAAAAAGGCTAGAGGTGCCATTTCGAGTCGTCCGCCCTGTGATGCTGTCAAGACCAGTCCAGGTCAACAGCAATAAAATCCATTCGAAAAAAAAAATCATTTAGCGTCAGTTTGCGCGTAAAAGGCGAAGGAAGCGAAATTGCCTATTGTGAAATAAAGTAATAAGAGTATTTTGATTAGACCTGTTTTTGTGTGTGCCGATTCAATGGCAACCCGCGGGTCACACTACAGGCTACGCAAGACCACGCCAATCAAAGATAAGGAGACAAGTCAGATCCCAAAATAAATATTTGAGAGTCAATGAATTCTACACAGTGGTGACTATGCCTCTTCTCACTAAGCCCGACAACACAATAGCGGGCGACGACACCGAAAAGAGCGAAATTCCTCGCGGATAGTTTTGAGTTACAATGCTCACCGAGCACTCTGACATGTGACCCGGATCACTTATCGAAAGTGGACTCGGAGTCCATTGTCTACACCGTCATAGAGTGGGCTTCGATGCCCCCAACCTGCGAACCGGTTCACTCCACAGACGTAGACGAGATTAAGTCCACTCTGAAGGATCTTAAACCCAAAAAGGCCCCGGGACCCCCCCCCCCCCCCCCAAAATCCCAAACAAAGTCCTAAGCAATCTTCCGACTTACTTCATTTCTTTGTTGGTCCTAATCTTCAACGCTCTTCCAACAGGCTACTCCTTCCCTACCGAGCATAATCATAAGCATTCGCAAGCCTAAAATACCCACCACCTTTCCCTCCAGCCACAGACCTCTATCAGTCTCATTAGCAGCTTGGGGAAAGTATACGAGAGAATTATTCTCAATGGACTAAAATAAATAGTCGAGACAAAACAACTATTCATCAAGAAACAGTTTGACTTTAGATCCCAGCGCTCGTCCATACACCAATTACACCGGCTAACGTCCGTAATACAATACAATGTCCGTAACTCGATTCGCAGCAACACGGCTACTATCTTTCTAAACATAACCAAAGCCTCCGACAAGGTACACACAAGGCACAACGGCCTGCTCTTCAAACTCCATCATATGGCTCTGCCAGCTCTACCTCTCTCTCTCGTTCACATTATTCGGGATTACCTGTAGAATTGCAGGTTCTGATATAGATTAGAATGGATATCTGTGTTCATGTTCCTCAAGATATTTATTAGAAAACTCATCGTATGCGTTCTTGAAGGCCCCGCACTGCTATCATCCTTTCTTGCCGTACTATTCTTGCACTACAATTTATCCGCCACGGCGTGGTAGTATAAGTCCCGGCTTCTGATGAAATTCGTATATAATATGTATTTCGTATATAATAAGTAAAAAATGTATATTAAACAGAAATTAGTATCAAATCGAATATAATTCATTAATTCTTAATTATATTTGATTTGAATATACTAAAAATACAAGATAAAAAATCTATTTACTAAATAATTATTTTAAATATATCAGAACAAATATATAAATTATAAATTAATAAGATGTATGTATGAGCATAATAACAAAATATTACTTCGCTTAAATAATTAAACAATAATTTCTACTACTAAGAAGTTACTATTTAAGATTCAGAGTATCGTACACAGGAGCCAGAGAATTCGATTTTGTTGGTCTGAACTAGTCTTGAGCCTCACTAGGCGGGAAGGGGCAAGAAACCAAAAATAGTCAGTCGACTATATTGAACAAGACAAGAAACTTCCCAATTGACTGCATAAATGAATTATTAAAACTTCCGTGTTTGTGTTCGCGCCGATAACTTTTTGAATAACATCAGATGAGTACTAAAGCATTTCTTCTTAATAAATATATAATGTAGTCTCATTTAGATTATTATCATGGAGCTATAAATTACAATTATTTAAATATTAAAGTTATATAAATAACACGATTTCTCATTTCAGATATAAAATGTATATTTTTATTTTATTCACAAAAATACTTTGACTTATTTTTTCCAAAAATGTTGTGAAAGCTGAGAGTAATCATTACCTTTGACATTCAATACGAGAGCCAGGCTTGTCTTCATCGTAATAAATAATTAAAAGCATGTAAATAAAATATTTTTGCTTAAAATGTGTTTGCTTAAAATGCATTTTATATAAAAGAAATAGTATATAAATATATATTTATTTATTTATTTATATATAAATGAGTAAATATCAATAATGAAATAAAAAGATATAGATTTATAAAATCATGTTGAAGCTACTTATACTTGGTTAGGGTGTAACACTAAAATTATTATCGTATGGGAATTTCATACCAAGGATATGGATAACGTGGTACAGTTTTACGTCTATAGTTTATGAGGCCTTGTGTTCTATATTCTAGTCCCAGGTCAAATGTTCAAGTTACGATTTATTTACGACAAACATGTATACAAGGAATATGACAATACTACTCAATTTTGAATCACTTTAAATATTAAAATTTATTAGAAACGAAGATCATTTAATAAAAACGATTACTGTGTGAATTTAACAGATCAAATTTTGTAAACGTCATAATTTACAAATTAAAATTATTATTTTTCAAGAAAAAAAAACATCTTCAGTTTCAACCGGATCTTATAATCAGAATCTAACCAAACTTCTGAATCGATTTCCGTAAGGAGGAGGTTATAAATTCTATTATATTTTTTTTATGTTTGTTCCCTCAGAACTTTTAAACGGGTAAATCGATTTTGATGATTTTTTTTTATTTGAAAGCTTGTATTTCCTATAGGGTCCGTGTTGTTAGTTAATTCCTGACAAAGATATCCAAGAGAAAATCTTAACATGCGTCTTAAATTTGCATTAAGTATGTGCGCGGCAAATGAAAGAATAGCTCATTATCATGTCAACCGATTTCTATTATTCTTTTTTTATTGGAAAGTATACCTTTCAAGGATAATTTTCTCTCAGGTTTTGGTTAGGTCCTCATTATGGGATCCGGTTGAAGTGATTTTTTTTTGTAAAATATTGTAATTACCTTATAAAATAATGCGCATAGTCTTTATCGCATTAATTAAAAAATAAAAATATGAATTTATTTATATAGATTACTTAAAAATGTTAATAGAATAGTTTATAGACAAAACATGTATAGTGAGATCAAACAAGAACCTTCTGACTTTTACTGCAGTTTTAGTTAAAAGTGCAAAAAATCACTTAAGATAAATTAAGAAATTCTCTAAGCGCATCGAGTTTCAGAGCTCAACAATTTATCTGATAAAAAAATGTTAATGTTTTAAAAGAAAAATGATTTTCATTATAACTGAATGGAGCTTCCGAGAGGAATTCAGATAAAAGTATTCGAAAATTCTACTGTAAGCAGCGTTACAATTGCAAAACATTTAAAAATGTTTTTTTTATTTTTTTTTAATTTAAAATTCTTCAGTTCTAGCTTATTTGCAATAAAAGAGATTATTCAGGGAAACTTAATTATTTATTTCTTCGTTTGGGGAACAAATAGATATTTCCAATTCGAGTGGAAAGCTGAAGATGGAAGCTAATACAAAAACACACCAATTTAAATAAGTGAGACACGCTTCAAAAGGTATAAATACGAAAATAATAAAATTATAAGCTTCCTGAGTATTATTTACTATGCGCAACGCAAATGCACGTACAACAGTTGATTATTGTAAGCCGCGCTAGTTCAGAGTCAGTAGTTACTCAAGATTCAGTATAGCGGCAGATGTGACAGAAAACAAGAGTAAATAATATACAAAGTTACATTTTGACTAAATGTATTTTATAATGAAATGTATGTATATAATTGAAATATTTCGAATTTCGTTTTATTTTCTAGCCAACGTTATAGTGATGATGAGACAATAAAACGAAATTCCAGATATTTACAAAAAGTGTGAAGTGGATATTGGCACGTGTAAATGTGTTACCTCATGTGTAATGTATGTTTACGTATGTGGGTGTATAAGAACATTATTTAATGTGCGTTGAAGTATGCAAAAGTGTGACCACATGTGCGGAAGTATGTTGTAGTTAATGTACACGAATGTGTGACTTAGTGTGTATGTGTGTGTGTGTGTGTGTGTGTGTGTGTTGTTGAATGCGTAAATGTACAAATATGTATTGATATGTCTGAATATATGAACACATGTCATGTAAAATGTGTTAACATAAATAAATGTGTGCTTACACATGTGCTTCAACATTATATATTTTACTGTGGTTTGTACGCACGCTTATTCTCAAGTCCTTGACACTTTAACTAACCTATCACATCAAAATCACTCTTGGCGTCGAGTTTTACTAATCAATACACATTTTCTCCATTTTATGTAGGAAATAGAAAACGGAGTATGTTGACATCAGGTGTACATACTGTCAGTCGCGATGGGGGGCGGCTACAAATAGCATTATAACATTTTAATATATTTAAGCATGGTTATTAATATCAAGCACCACGCATTAATTTATTAAATATGATAGAAGATTGTTGGTTGGTTAAAGATCGGGATATTAAAATTTATTCAGGCTATAATTTTCCCAAGCAAAATGAAGATAAACTTTGTAACAAAGGCATTTAGATCAAATTAAATTTATATTAAGCTCCTTGTTTGAGGCTTATAAATTAAAAATAGCACCAATGCACCGATAGAATTTATAAGATATCTAACTGTAAGCTTTACTACACCATAAACTCAAAATAGCGTTATATTTTAGAAGATGATAAGACGTTAACACGTTACAATCGTAATCGGCGATCTCACTAGATGCGCACGGTCAATTACTTGTGTGTTTGTGTGTGTACACGAAAGTCATCAGCTTCACGCTGTATCCCGCACACAGCAGGGTAGGCAGAGGGAACCTAGTGTTAAGACACTCCGTTTCCCAGTTTCTGCCGAATTTTGGAGGCATTCCGTGTTGAGTGGCGAAACTCAACGCCGCGCTTTACCTCGACACCAGAACGAAGAAATGGAAATATAAATTTAATTAAATATTAGTACATGAAATAGTACACGAAAGTTTTTGCCATTTTTACTATTGTGAAAGAAATAATAACATTACAAGAGAGCTGGTCGTGATATGGAACGCGTGTTTGTCTTAGACCTATCGCCACGATTCGAATAGTACGTCTATTAATGTTAGGTAATTGTGAGATTTTATTTTAATTGTGTATTTTTTACTTAACTTTTACTCTTCAAAATAACTCTAAGAAGTTTATATATCGAGATTTGATTGATCTGAACTGATTAAAACAAGATCTATCAGATTACAATCATGCAACGTAAAATGATAAACAATGTATTATTCATTTACAATTATCTTTCTTTTATGGTGAATGTTGTTCTTAATTATGTCGTTTAAAATTATTCGGCCTGTTGTGCAGAGGCACAAATGTGCGACTATAAACACGACAGGTTGTCGGTTCGATTCTTACTCGAGGAAATGAAATATTGAATAGTTTTATTCCTTCGCTCTGGTAACAAGGCAAAGTGCGGCGTTGAACTCTGTTGCTTAATATGAAATGCCTCAAGAATTTGGCGGCAACCCCCTTACCCCCCGTACGGGACAGCTGCTATGAACAAGATAAAGCTAGAAAAGAGATTTCATCGTCTGAAAGTCGGTTCGAAAAACAATAAATTTTCCTTCAAGCCCAAGAACAAAAACTTGAAATGATATTCAGGTTTAGGAATTTATTATAATTTGAGCTCGCTTGTATTGTTGTTTGAAATTTATTATTTACATGTTTATTGTTGTATGAGCAGTCATATCTCGGGACCGAGAAGGTAAAAACCTTGGTTAGCTTTGAATGAGAGACGTTAAACTTGTATACACTCCCAAGTTAATTCATTCAAAGGGTTGTTTGTGGTCAAAGTACAAACAGTCCAATATTCTTTCTTTAGAATAAACCATTGTTTATTTATTAAACTCATTTTGTATTCCCACCTTTCTAGTAATAAAATAAAAGCGAAAACCGAAAGCAAATGTAGACAAACATCCTAATTGTTTGTCAAGTAGAAACTTTATGTTGAATTTTGAACGTTTTAGGAGCAGTTTACAGTCTAAGAAGTATCTAGAAAAGACTAAAATCTTACATCTCTAATAATTTTATAATACTACTTTCGATATTGCTTACTTGTTATTTATATTTTTTTATCTTTACAAATGTACTAATGCGGGAGAACGAATAAATTAGCCAGTTTTCTTTTATATAAGTATTTATAAAGTTATATTTTACGTATATTTATAAATTAGTTAAGTATTTATAAATAACTTTAAATATATATATTTATGTGAATATATTAAGTAGTTATTTGTCACGCTTCTAAAATAAAATTAAGCATTTCAAGTCTAAATGAATGCAAAAGTGTACAGTATTAGTCCGGGCAGTAGTACTCGCATAAATTGTTATCTGGATGAGAGCCAAAAAATTATCGCATACGACACGAAGTCCCGTGGCAAGCAAAAATTAGCGGACAAAGAAGCGCTAGTGGACTGTTGTAATTGACGCCTTTGTGGCTTAGCCGAGACACGATGACTTATTGGCAGTGACGAGTACATGTAGGTTTAAACCCTGGCAAACTAAGTATGGCTAATGTGGCGTTGGTTTCATTACATTGGTATCAAGAGTATTTGTTTATTTATTTTTTTATATATTTTTGGCATCACGCTGTATCCCGCATACATCAGGGTAGGCAGAGGAAACTTAGTGTTGAAGCACTCTGTTTCCCATTTTCCGCGGAATTTGCAAGGCATTCCATGTCGAGTGGTGAAACTCAATGTTGCGCTTTGCCTCGACATCAGAGCGAAAGAAATGAAAATATTTGATTTCCTTGAGTGGGAATCCAACCCACAACCTATCGCGCTTACACACAGTCACACTATATGCCCCTGTGACACGTCCGACCTGAATTTGTTTATTGTATTTATTTAGGTACATTTCTATAGACTAATAGAAAATATAATTTATGTTTATTTAAATATAATTTTAATACTTACCTAGTTTCCTTTAAAACACATAAATATACTTATTTTCTTAGAAATAGTCAAGGTCAAGGAAATTGTATGTATATATTATTTACAATATATAAATAAAAATAAATATAATTCTTAATAAGAATAAATCATTCATATATTGTAAATAATATATACATACAATTTCCTTAATACAAACATAAGTATTTTCTGCGATTGAACCTACATATATCGTAATATTTGGATCAGGCGAATACCATTTATTTTTATTAGGGGTCTATATCAGCATACAAATGTCTCCGAAAAGTAATGAGGTGCGCTTGACTAGAGGATGAAAAGTAAACGAAGAAAATCCCTCTATTTTTTGCTATCTTATTTTAACGACGCATATACATATGTTGAAATGCGGTATTTTACTATGAAATAATTAGTAAATTAAATCAAATTAAATCAGCTTCACGCTGTATCTCGCACACAGCAGGTTAGGCAAAGGGAACCTAGTGTTAAGACCTCCGTGTTGAGTGGCGGAACTCAACGCCGCGCTTTGCGTCAACACTAGAGAGAAGAAATGAAAATATAAATGTAAATAAATATTTCTTTTCCTCGAGTGGGGTCGAACCCACAACCAGTCACCCCACAACCAGTCCCCTTGCGCCACGACTGGCCTCTAATTAGTGATTGATCATAATAGCAAGAAAGGTGTAGATGTTAAATTTGCAGTTACAGATGCGTCATGGGTTACAGAAGCGTCACCTGATCCTTACAATCCAAGGCACAGTTCACCCTGGATTATTAAGATTAAAACAAATTAAAAATTATGTTAAGCTTTCCATTTTATCAAGCAGGAGAGTGAGAGAGAGTCAAACATGTAAAAAAATACACTCACATGGAAATAATCGAGCACGTCAGACATTCATAGTGTATACACGCTATGTCTTTGTGATAACCAAGAGGTATTAATCTGACGAGTAATTAGGGGAGGATGGAAAAAAAATATTCGAGCGTGTCAGATATTAAGTGCCAATGTTACTCAAAAAAGCCCTATTAAAATGACTGACGATTTGAATGATCACTGTCGTCCCAAATGATAATCTAACAATTCCATGGAGGAATATTGTTAATCTGATTATCTGGTTCTGAAAATCCGGTTTCCTTTTTGGTTGTAATAAAATAATATAAATAGGTACATATTTATCATTTATCAATGAACAACGACGAGGCCGGTCGTGGCGCAGCGGCACAAGGTGTGCCTGTAAAACCGACTGGTTGTGGGTTCGATCCCCACTCGAGGAGATGAAATATTTACTTAAATTTATATTTCCATTTCTTCGCTCTGGTGTCGAGGTTAAGCGCGGCGTTGAGTTCTGCCACTCAACACGTAATGCCTCCAGAATTCGGCAGAAAGTGGGGAACGGAGTGTCTTAACACTAGGTTCCCTCTGCCTACCCTGCTGTGTGCGGGATACAGCGTGAAGCTGATTTTTTTTATCAATGAACAAAATAATAAAAAACATTAAAAATAAACATTTTAATCTTCATCCTCAGTGATCTTGAAAGTTGATTTTCATTTGGTTAATTCTCGTCATCTTATCCTTTCGTTTTCTGTAAGCGTGGTTATATTTATTTTATTTATAACATAATTAAATAAAAAAAATATAACCGCGATATATAATTTTTGAAAGAGATGAGGAAAGAACGGAATGCAAAATCAGTGTAAATGTATGAATGAAGTGTGAGGTGTGAAGCTAGTATAGTAGCATCGTATAAATTAAGCTGCTGTAAAAGTTACGTTAGGCAGATGGTAACGTCAAATATAGGGATGATGCGAGAGATAGAGAAACAGTGAGAACGAAAAAGAGACCCAGAGTAAATGCAGTTCTCAGAAGCTATCATCACATCAAGTTTATCCATCTCTACAGACTTCCCAAACAGCCTGTACTTGATCCACACACAGGCAGAGAAAGCGGACCTTATCTACAAACGATATGAGGGAGGAAATACTTTCTTTTTTTTCAGCCTCACGCTGTATCCCGCACACAGCAGGATAGGCAGAGGAAACCTAGTGTTAAGACATAGCGTGTTAAGTGGCGTAACTCAACGCCGCGCTTTTCCCCTCGACACCAGAGCGAAGAAATGAAGAAATAAATGTAAATAAATATTTCATCTCCTCGAATGGGGATCGAACCCACAACCAGTCGATTTACAGGCACACTTTGTGGCTTGTTTGTGACTTTGTGACTGGCCTCAGGAAATACTCACCGTTAATAAATCTCAGGGATTAATATAGGTACGAGTCTGTAGTCATCATGCAAGCAAAATCAATCAAGAGTGCCATACACGACAGCATATCACTTGCATTGCAAACACCAGGTACAGAAATTAATGCATGTACTACACCGACGCCAAAGAAGATCCTGTCGACAAGTTCAGATTTAAAAAAAATATCTCTTAAGTATTTCGAGATTATTTCGAGTTAATATGTTTATCCTTAATTTATTTATTGCCTTTTGGTCTCTATGAGAGATAGCCATCTATAAGTTATAGTCTATTATTCAGTGGTTCGTCAGTCGAGCCTTGCAGTATTGAGTGAGCAGATAATTACTCACAGTACTTCGAATTATTAATACATAATAAATAAATAATTTGAATTGTATGTTGTGTTTAACATATCCTAATATATAACCCTCTCCACCTTCTGCTTATTCACATTAAATATTAATATGAATGAAATATTTATGTCGTCGGAGGAGAAAATATACGTACTTAATTAAAAATATCTGGCACCAAACAATTCAATGCATTAAATATCTTTTTTTTAATATAAAGTTCTCCGAGAGTAAGTAACTAATCACAAGTCAAAGTATTAAATCTTGCTATTAAAACGAACAACAACAACAAAACAACAACACCTATATATGTATAACTTTTTTATAAAAAAAAAATCCCTCGTACAATATGGCAAATATTTTGTACATTAAAAATACAAAGTTTTATAAAAAAACATAAATATAAACTGCAACTAACTAAAGAACAAACTACATTAACACAGAAATTGAAAGCTAGATAATGAGTTTTTTACTATGAAAAGTAATTAAAACCGTTCAATATTTGGAAAACCTACCAAACTGAAGTAAGTAGAACTTAAATTAAGTCGATCTACCGCTATTAGGGTCGTTTTGACAAGACCCTGTCTGTATAAACTGGCTTCTTACGTTGTTAGCTTAGGACATTCATGGTGTAGCTACTTAATTAGTGAACGGAGGCGGCGATCTTTTGATCGAGCTTATCCTTTACCTGTTTTAACTATATTATTTTAGTTGGTAATATTAATAGGGTTGGTTATTTTAAAAAGTGAACATTTTGTGAATATTTAATAACAATTATTTATTTTTTTTGGGCTTATATATATATACTAGAGGGCGCGCGCGGCTTCGCCCGCTTATTAGGAGTGAATTCTAAAAAATCACAAAACACGTGTTCAATAAAATATTTTTAACAGTCTGAATTTAAATTTTTATAAAAACCGGTGCCGATTTAAAAAAAAATCCATTCAAACTTTCAACCCCTATTTCATCCCTTTAGGGTTAAAATTTGTCAAAATCCTTTCTTAGTGGATGTCCAGAATATGAAAATAAACATCTACCCAAATTTCACGTTTCTACCACCAGCGGTTACGGCTCGGCGTGTGTCTTACCTCAGTCAGTCAGCACAAGTCCTTTTATATATATAGATATGTGTATATATAAATTTGGGGATAAGTCATATATATATAATATATGACTTCAAAATCCCCAACCCTAAAAAAAAGATATATAAAAGAATATATCTTTAAATATATTAGCATTTACAAAAATTTTAACATAAGAACGTTAAAACCTAAAAACAAGGTACTGTAGAAGTCATGTTTACATGAAATACAGCCAATACTACTTACTAGATGCATACTACGAATCGAATACCGATTCTTTCGACACAAAGAGAAGTCGATATGTATATTTTTAAAAAAATCTTAACACTTCATTCAAATTTCTATTCATCAATTCTGATGTTATTTGATATTTAATAAAAATTGCTTAAACATATCTTTTCATTTTTTATTAAAAAAATCTATTTACACAGTCTCACAGCCCATTTATGAAAACGAATCAATTTTTACGGTTATTCAGATTGGTGATAAGCTAGCGCCTTAAACATTCATTCGGGCACAGTCGAATCTCTTGGAGTAACTGAATGTTTAATTAAATTTAGACTCAATGGATTCATTAGTGAGATCATCAATTTAGCCTTTACACTAACACCGCAGTGATGGGATTTGATGATAATATCTTGATGTTACTTCCTTAGCAGGCCGTAAAATAGGATTGAAATACGAATATTTCCAGATTTTTAGGCGTTTTATAAGTTTATATTTTTTTAAATACAGTCAAAAATAAAAATAATAATAGCGGATCTACAAACGCGTAACTCAATAAAATAAAATAAAAAAAAAAACAGAATCGAAAAAAAAATCAGAACCTGTTTTGTCACATCGGTCGATGTTAACAAGACATTAAGTAGTATGTAAAAGCTTATTTATTTGTGAATATAAAATAAAAATTATTCATTTTATATTACAATCGAAAACATGCAATTAAAAGTCATTTCATATATTTTCTCAATTCACCACCCCAAATAAAAATTACGTTACTATTCCACCACACGGCCTCGGGCCAGAAGGCACATCACATGATAGGAAAATTCAATGAAGCGTTTTCGTAATTTCGGTTTTCCGGACTGGCGCGCCGCGTAATCGACCAACCTACGGCGGGTCTACTACACTTATACATGTACGTCTTTACCGATCTCGTTAATGCCACCTAAACATCAAAGAATTAGAATACGTGGGCCATAATAGGCAATGGGCTACATTGAATACAGCATGATTGAATTTATCATTTAATTATATAATATAATAATTGAATTTAAATTGTTTCTTATATATAAATATATTATAATCTACCTAATTCTTATATTGCGGCGTTGAGTTCTAACACTTGACACGCTATGCCTCCAGTATTCGGCGGAAAGTGGAAAACGGAGTGTCTTAACACTAGGTGCCCTCTGCCTATCCTGCTAGGTGCAAGATACAACGTGAAGCTGGTTTTTGATTTTTTTTTATTTAGGCGAATACTAGGCGAAAAAAATATGACTTACCAATTTCTGTAATATCTATGATTTAAACGATACTTTTCAAAATTTCTATTTGAAAGTAATATATTGAAAAATAATACGACATTGAGTTAATATTTATATCTTTTTAATTTAAGTTAATAAAGAAATTAAATATCGCTTTTCAGTTATTACTTGAGAGCGAATCGACGGTCACGTAAGAAAGTTTTTGAAAAATGCATAGAATTGGACATTTTTATGATAGGTATACAAACCCTAAAAAGTACTTTCAAATTTGGATTACTGCAAATCGAATCGAAGTGCCCGACTCGTCTTATTATTTTATTGTATTTTATATGAACTATTCTGTAATACAAATTTAAATATAATAACAAACGCAAATAAAAATTCTACTACGTTCAAAATGTTTGGGTTATTTTTTAAAAAAACAAACTCACACAGAATACATTACGTACTTTTGCTTATTTTTCTGCATACTTCAAAAAAATATTGGAAAGAGGGTGAATTTGATTGTAATTTTATGGTAACTTTTAACTGATTCTTCAGGATTCATATTAAGTGTTTTCTTTCATAACTTCGAATATAATTCTTCTTTAATGAAAAAGTTACTTTTCTCTTTGATGTAAATCAAAAAGTATTTTGGCAATCTTTCGGTGGTCTATAATAAAAAGCTAAAATATAATATACTTGTGTGAATTTAGAATTCAAGTATTAGCTATATAGCTTTTTTGCATCTTCAAGCTCTTTCTCGCAAAGCCACATAGGCGGAGAGAATATAGTATCAAGAAACTATGTTCTTTTAAATATGAAAATATGTTTTGTTTTAAATATGAAAGATTCTATATAACATAAATGAAATAATCAGAGAGCAACTGCAACAATACAAGAAATGTAATAAAAGCAATGCTAATAAACGTGTAAATATATTATATTATGACACTGTAAATGGGGTGTAAATAGAAACATTTTTAGATTTTAAATTTGATTTTTACAATGTTTCTGGCTTTAAATATGAAAATAATATAATTTTTTTATTACTATTATTATTTTATATAGTACATAAATTAATCACCAGTCCACAGGGGCACAAAGTGTCACTTACAGTCACACTTTGTGCCCCAAATCGACTGGTTGTGGGTTCGATCCCCACTCGAGGAAATGTCGATGTCGAAGCAAGCGGTTGAACCAGCGTTGAATTCCGCCACTCAAAACACAATGCCTCCAGAATTCGGCGGAAATTGGGGAACAGAGTGTCTTACTACTCCCTTAAGGTTCCCTCTGTCTACCCTGCTTTGGGCGGGATACAGCGTGAAGCTGAATTTCTTTAATCTAATGATATTATAGTACATAATATATTAAAAAATCTCGCTCCCCAATCCAATCAAAAGACCTAAAATAAAACTTAAAACAGTAATAAAAAGATTAGTGTTTATTTGATCCAATTCAATATCTAATATTCTATTTAATTATAACATCTTTGTATTACGCTAGTTAAAATACCTAAGAAAAGTCTGTTTTTTTCTAATTTTAGAAATTAATAACACGTTTTTTATCTTTTATATAAGTAATAAACAGACTTCCAAGGAGATTTTCTAAGAGAATAATAACTGGCTACTGACAGCGAAAGATAAGGCATCCAGTATAATAAGAACAGCGAGTGACGTTCTCTTTATTACGTAATTATTTCTGGCATTGAAAATGTCCTCGAATAAAGATAAATAAGGAAGCACTAGTTATAAAGAAAACCACCCGAGGGAATTAAAACTTAGAGTCATTACTAGATGTGTGTACTTATACGTACTTGTATATTGATTTGAAAATCATTCATACAAAAAGTATAAAAATTTTTACGTAGCGAGATTTGAATCCGTACGTTATGCTAGGTTCTAATGAACTTATACTCTAGTTGGTCAGAGCGCTTGGACGGTGTCCAAAGAGGTGCGGGTTCAAATCCCGCTACGAATCAAATTTTTATACGTTTTCTTAATAAGTATTTTTCTTTCCTAAGTATGAAATAACACTTTAAAAATGTTTAAAATCCATACAAGCCAAAATAAAAATGTCGTTTTAGTAAGTTAAAGTAATTATGTAACAGTTTGGCATACAACAAATATTAAAATATTTCCCTACATTTAAAAAAAATTTTTTTTTGGTTTCACGGGGTAGCCAGTGAGTACAGAGTACTCCAAATGCTACAAATAAAGTTACCTACAGTATATAGAATATATTTTTGGTTGTGATAAATTCATACATTTACATAATCTACGTGTATTGCATTGGCTGCATTGAGCTTTATGGATTGAAATCGTGAAGAAAATACAACTGATATTGTTACATACTGCATACAGTATATTCAAATCTGACCGTAATATTTCTCATGACTACGCTTGCGGGAGCTTTGCAGGTTGTAAGTTAGAAGCTAGTTCTAGAAACTTCTCACAAAGGACTTGTGTGGACTAGTGTGGCTGGATTTTCACTTCATACTCACCTATCATAGGAATAAGAATCAAAAATGTACTTCAAATTGTATATATATTTTAATTTTTCTTAATTATATTATAAATTGTTCAATATTATTAATTAATTCTGTTTCACGCTGTACCCCGCATATAGCAGGGTAGGCAGAAGGAATCTTGTGTAAATAAACTCGATGAAACTCTTTGCCAGATCGAGGAAATGAAAATATTAATAAATAATAATTCATTGAGTGTTCTAACACTAGGTTCCCTCTGCCTACCCTGCTGTGTGCGGGATACAGCGTGAAGCTGATTAAATAATTCATTCTCTCGAGTTGAGGCGATCTAAACTACAACCGTCGCGTTACAATCACAGCGTTGTACTTCTGCTCAACGACGGCGTCATCGTTTTAATAAATTTTATTTAAATACTGAAAATACATTTATGTTAGTAGCTAATATTTAGTAAAAAAATGATAAAATGTTGAATCTTAGTAGTATGTTTTCTATCCTGTGAATAGTAAAAAATAAAAACATTTAGTGGGAAAAATCAATAATGTGAGCAAAACCACTATCATAGATAAACCACTTCGAAACCGATCTTTTGATATCTGCGAGACTTTGTGGCAACAAAGTAACATATAAAGCTTGCTTTGCTTTGCTTCAAGTAACACGTAGTGTCGATACTATAAGTCCTCTATTTTGGTGCTGATGGTTAAATAATATTGTATTTAAATTACATGTAATAAGATGCACTTGGAAAGGTGAAAAATAAACAAACTAGCAAATTGGAAATATAACGATTTGCTGCTAATAAAATGTACCAAAGGCATAAACTAGAAACAATATATTTGTTATATCTGATATTCAGTCAGTTCGAAATGAAAAAGAAAAATAGTTACAACAACGATGATATCTCTATATATAATAAGACAGTAAAAATATTTTGTCTGTACATTTAGTAATTTTGACTGAAATGGATAGAGGGACACTTAAAAATAATAATAGAAAGCAAAAAGATTTTTTTTTGAATTTCTTGTCTGTCTGTCTATCTGTCTCTCGACATATTTTTGTCCGCATTTTCCTCTGAAAGTACTGAACAGATTTACTTGAAAATTTCACCAATTGCTTCGTTTTAACTCAACTTAAATACTAAAGTTTAGTTCATCAAAATCGGTTCATTAAAAAAAAGTTATCGTCATTTGAAAGAAGTCGTAATTCATTCAACACAGAGATAAAGAACGATCTTGAAAGAAATATCAAGTAAATACAAAGATTTTTTGGTTGGTTCGTTCATATAATATATGTAACTAATTTAAAAACTGTACAGGAGTTGATATGCAATTATTACAGTTATTTTACAAAGAATGTTATGAATCCTTCAAATCAATAATTTAACATTTAAGGCTGTTTCTGAATGAGTAAATTAAATTATTCACTGACATCAGCACATTTAACAGAGTATATTATATAGGTAAAAATATATAATATGTCTAATAAATAATTAGCTTTATGTATATTTTATAAATATTAAATATCAACAATGGTCGTATTTTTTTATTTAAAACAATCAAAAATTCTTTGACGATAATGTCGTAAAAAAATCATATTAGAAGTCATTATACTTGTCAATCAATTCTGCTTATTAAATTAATAATCATGTATTTTAAGCGGGCGAAGCCGTGGGCGAGCCGCTAGTTCTTTAATAATTGAACACACATACGATGTAAAAAAAACAAAATAGTACTTTTAAAATGCTAATTATTTAGTTATTCTTTTTATATTTTTTTAATATTATGTCTTATCCATATTTCAATAATAAAGGAGCCAAAACCAAGATTGATAACTAAAAGACAATGTATCAAACTAAAAGTTTCGAAGCTTCGGACGTTTCTATTTACTAAAACTACTATTTGGAAAAGTTACGTAAAAGGTGTTTGTTAAAATGTTTATAAAGTCAATTTGTATTGAAAGAATATGTTCTTTATTGTGCTATTTTAAATTTGATTTTTTTAATTTCTCTTTTTTTCCTTGATTATGGCGTTCCATGAGCACTAATCTCTTCGCCAATATCTATTTGTAAAAAAAGAAATATTATTGAACAATATGTCATAAACAGATTCACTAAAATATTGCCTTTCTTTACCTATGAAAAAGAAAAAAAACACTAAAATATATAAACCATATAAGTAATATAGGGGGCTAGTAATAAAAAAATACATAATACAAAGTTGTTAGCGGGACTTTAATCCAATTAGCAGGGGCGCAGTAGCACAAGTGTGCTGCAGTAAACGCGACAGGTTGTGAGTTTATTTCCCTCTCAAGGAAATTCAATATTCGATATCATCGCTCTGGTAGCGATGCAAAGCGCGGCGTTGCGTTCCGCCACTCGCAATGCCGTGCAATGGTTCACAGTTAACACTCGCAACGTGTTAGCTGTGAACCGTTTAAAAACCTGATTTTGTTCGTAAAACATGAACTACAATAGGACTTCGTTATAAAAAGTACCCTAAGTAAGAATTTGTATAAACAATTAAGTGTACCTACCTGCGATGTTGAAGCGAATAAATATAGCAATATAATTTATTCTCAAACCTGCCTAATAACATTCCTCAACGTTGGACATAAATTTGTAGAAGACAACCCAAAATTTATGATTTAATATACAACAAAGGCCTATCAAAGATGCCGCTAAAACATCTGTCTGTTATAATCTAAACGTTTTACTTAAACAGGTAGGTATTTTACTTATGACTGTACGGGATCTAAGATAGCATATCTATATAAGATGTGATTATAGTGTGATTATAGTATATTATAAATCCAACAAATTCTTCATATATACATCAAAATAACTAAATATATTTAAAATACTTATTTAGAAAAAGTATTCTAAGTGTGGAATAACACTTTACATATGTTTAAAAATAATTATATTTAAATAAACAAAAAATTAGCTTCACGCTGTATTCCGTATATACCATATAGATAGGCAAAAGGATTCTAGTGCTACAACACTCCAAATCGGTAACGTTTAGGCTCATATAATAATGTTTGAAGCAGTTACGAATAGATAGATACCAATTACGTAAACACCTACTACTACAAAAATAGTACAATACGTTACCGAGTAGTTACTGTAGTGTTTTATAGCACTAGGTTCCCTTTGCTATATCAAAATAAAACCGTACATCTAAACCTGTCGACTAATCTTCATTCATATTCTTCCACAATCAGATTATTCTTTATATATTTAAAAAGTCGTATCATAATCAAGATTTTATTTGAACTATTAATTAAACTATTCCTGTTAAAAATTATGAAATCGTCTATTATTAAAATGCAATTAAAGGCATATTGCAAAAAATCAAAACGCAAAAACTAACATACTCATACATATATATATATATATATATATATATATATATATATATATATATATATATATATACCTAATTAAATTTATTCAATATTCAAAATAAAAGAAAGGGTATAACAAATGTGTAGAAATATCATATTATTCTTAAAGAGGTTTTCTTAATACCGCAATGGGGAAGTCTTTATCTGCGGGTAATGTTATAGCCCTGCGAACAATTTATTACTTACGCACCTGACGCCACGCTGTGGGGAGGTTTGGGGGAGGGACGTTAGCTCTGCGTTTCCGGAAAATATATCGGCGGTTAGTCATTTCAGCATTTTGTTACTTTTATTTTAATAAAAATATAAAACGAACCATGTTTGAAACATAAAGTGCCGACAAATTTATTGAAAAATATTTTAAAGAAAAAAGAAAGCGCAGATGCTAAAATATATGTACTGTTTCTCTTTTTGTCTACATATAAATTGAAATATTTCTATGTAAATGGTTGTTACTAACAAGTCGATTTAAACGCATTTAAAAAGGTTTCGGTGTCGTGAACATGAGTTACTGTCACTTAAACGAATTGAATACGAAACATTTCATACTTAATTAGATCATTTTGGCATTGCACCTAGTAGTCCAAATAGCTGCTACATCAGAATTTCAATATATTATAGAATTATTAAATACTCCATAATCACAAACTCCATAATTAGACAATAGAAATACTAGTTTTGACTCGTCTATCGTCAATATACGCCCAATATTAATAATCTATCTCCTACGTCAATCTTCGATTGTTCCATATATCTATCCAATCTCTAGATGGAATAGATATATGGAACAATCGAAGATTGATGTAGGAGATAGATTATTGATATTGGGCGATATTCAGCACATATTACCTTTACATTCCACATATGTATATAATTATGAAAAGGGAAAAGAATAAAATGGTTTATCACTTTTGTAATTTTTTTTTGTTTTACTAATTTCATCAATCATTTTACGTTTATTTTTATATTTGAATTAATTAGGTATACCAATGAAAATTGAAGTCTTCAATGCAATTTTCGTTTTTCCTTCACGTGGTGTCCCCCACATATCAAAGTAAGCAGAGGAAACCCGGGAACCTTGTGTTAATATTCCATTCCCACTAAAACACTTCTGTTTCACACTTTTCGCTGAATTCTGGACGTATTGCGTTTTAAGTGGCAGAACTCAATGACACGCTTTGCCTCCTTTACCAAAGCAAAACAATGAAAATATTAAATATTTCATTTCTTCGAGTAGGCATCCAACTCGCAACCTGTCCTGTTCACACTCACATTTTTACGCCCCTGCGCCACGATCCGTTTAAAAAAAATTATATGTCATAAAATATTTATGCAATCAATACCTAATTAAATATGTAATCAAATATGTTGATTAATAGATCCCAGCTGTAGGCATTCAATCACACAGAGTCGCGTGTCACTGTCACGCCGGCATCAAGACATCCCCTACTGGCATTGTTCAGAATATTCGACCTATTTTTAGTATTAATCAATATAATAGCACTTATACCTGGATAAATCAACTTCACGCAATCCCGCACACTGCAGGGTAGACAGAGGGAACCTAGTGTTAAGACACTCCGTTCCCCACTTTTTTATTTTTATTATTCTTTATTTATTTATTTATACCTGGAAGTTTGTTTAGTTTCGCTAACTGGCTTAGATTAAACACTATGAATTGAACACTATCACATGACACATCTTATATCTTGAAATATTTTATAGGTAGATAACGTAGAGGAACATATACAAATAAGACGCAATGAAAGTATTTTTTAGTTTCACGCTGTATCCCGCATGTAGCAGGCTAAGTAGAGGGAGCCTAATATAAAGACACTCCGCTTGCCACTTTTTATTGTGTTGATTGGCGGAACTCAACACCACGATGCGTTCAGAATTCGGCGGCGACAATTTAAACTAAATATAAAGCTAATCCTAAAATTAAATAAGTCACTCTTTAACCTCGTACTTCATACATTTTTTCTCAAACCTATAGCGTTATTGTGACTTCTAAGACAAATTGCTTTACAAATTGACGTTAGGTCAAAGCTTTATCAGTTTAAGAAATACTTTTGAAGTTTACTCGATAAATTGTTGAGTTTACTTTCGATTCTACTATCGTCTTAAACAGAAAATTCCTTGGCAATTTAAATTTTTATAGTGTGTCCAATTTAAAATAATAGAATTTTAGAGGCCAATCGTGGCGCAGATGCAAAAAGTGTGATTGTAAAATCGACTGGTTGTGGGTTCGATCCCTACTCGAGGAAAGGAAATATTTATTTACATTTTTTATTTTGAAGCCGGTCGTGGCGTAACGGCACGAGGTGTGACTGTAAAACCGACTGGTTGTGGGTTCGATCTCCACTCGAAGAGATGAAATATTTACTTAAAATTTATATTTCCATTTCTTCGCTCTGGTGTCGAGGTTAAGCGCGGCGTTGAGTTCTGCCACTCAACACGCAATGCCTCCAGAATTCGGCAGAAAGTGGGGAACGGAGTGTCTTAACACTAGGTTCCCTCTGCATACCCTGCTGCTGCTGCTGCTGCTGTTAATTTAATTTTGATTAAATTTTTTTCAATAGAATTTTGTCTGTGGTTAAGTCGGCTATCGTGACAACATAGGTCAGCGTCTGACTTAGCGGTTATTATGGGTTAGACCTCCACTTGATGAATTATTTATCAAGTATTCAACCTGTATTCCGTACATAGCAGGATATGCAGAGGGAGCCCAACGTGAAGATACTCCGTTCCCCATTTTTCTCCGAAATCTTAAGGCATTGCGTGTACCGTGGCGGAACTCAACTACGACACCAGAGCGAACAAATGAAAAAATAAAATATTTATAATAGACATATATATTTATATTTCCTCGAGTGGACATCAAACCCATAACCTGTCGTGCTTACAGCCACACGCTTGTGCCTCAGCTCAATCAGTTCAGCCATCTACTACATAGCTTATTGTTTTCGAACAACTATATAAATTTATTATAAGCAATGCTATAAACAGAATAAGGCTAACAGGTTGTGTAAAATGAAATCTTACTTGAAAATTTTATTAAAATACGTACTTACCTTACTGACATTTGTGGGTGGGAATCTAACTGAGTTAAAACTTTTATTGTCCATTTTGCTAGGTATTCTGATGCAAGACTGTATAATATAACGAAGTGAAGTGTGAAGTATATTTGGGAAATATGTTAAGTAGAGATGTTAAGCAGATATGAGATGGATGTGGAAAAGCGTATTGCTGGCGGTAACAGTGTTAAAGGAGCCTTAGCTGCATTGATGAGACGGCGAAACGTCTGCACAGCTGCGCGTTTGGCCGTACACAATGCAGTGTTGGTACCGACACTGTAATACGAAACGTAGATATTACAGAAGAAGAATGAAAGAAAGATGAATGCCCTGGAGATGCGATCTCCTCGTAGGAGTTAGCTTAGCTGATATATTATTTTAAGTTCAATGCAGTCTTAATAATTGTCAAATAAAAAAAATAATAAAAAGAAGAAATAATATAGAAATAAAATTGAAAATGATTAAAAAATGTGACATAATGTGGCATTTGAAATTGAGCTGTCCGTTGACTTTTTTTATTACGATCAACGTAAATATCAATTAACTATATAAATGACTAGCGACCCCCGTGTGGCTACGCCCACTTGAAATATAGGAATGTTTATTTCAATAAACAATGTATTTATGAAAAAAACCGACCAAGCGCGAGTCGGACTCGCCCACAAAGGGTTCCGTACCAATTTCAGAATTTTGATTGGGAAACACTTTACAGATTTTAATGATGCGACGAATGGCACTTATGTAGAATACAAATATAAGTTTGTAATGATTTTTTTTGTCTATAAAATATCTTTTTTTTTATTTTACGATTTTTTACAGATTGATACCTTAACGCAATCTTAAGTAAAATATTCTTGACACAAAACAAAGTGATCCTATAGGGATTCCATTTTTTTCTCTTTTGAACTAATAGACCCTAAAAATGGATAGATTTGGATGCATTAAATAAATCCCAATTAAGTGCTTTTAAAATTGCAAACTGCAAACGTAGTTTTTCTAACATAAATTCCGATTATGCAAGAAATCTCTATCCATCATTGAGCCATGTAGTGCTTGAAATTTCTCAATGATAAAAAAAATCTGCGTCACGCTGTATCCCACACACAGCAGTGTAGGAAGAGGGTTTCCGCCAGTCAACACGCAATGTCTAAAGAACGGAACATGAAAAACGGAGAGTTCAAATAGGTCTCTCATTGCCTACTTTGCTTTGTAGGAAAAACTTGAAGCTCTAAAACATCCGTAAAAATATTACCAAATTAGTAAAAATGTTCTTTTTTTTTATTGAAAGAAACCTCATTGCAAAAATAACTAGAGCATCAACTAAAACATTGAATATATTCTGCAAGACAAAGAACGGCAAACGCTCAACTGAATTTCATTTCTTAAAGAAATGTCTTAGCAGAGGTAGATGTCAATAAAATAACTGACCAAGATTCCTGAATCTGTCAATAAAGGATATATCACGATCTTAATCCTCAATTTTTTTATATTTTCCTTTTATTATACATGTAGAGTATCCAAACCATTTATATTTTTATATCAATTTATTGTATCAGCGGTTAGGGTACGGTTACTGTGGACATGGTGTCAAAAATCACAAAGCTACTTTGATCTTTGAGCCTAAGTTTACACCTAAAGTGCTAGACAAATTTCACTTTGATGTGCCTATACCATTCAGATGGTTGAATTTGATTACTTTAGACAAATGATATTATACACTATAAACCTTATTATACAAGTATCATAGATTTTAAAATAAAGAAGTTTAAGCTAGAATTAAGTACTAAACATTAATATATTACACTCTTGCTGTGTTAATGTGGTCAGTCAGGACTGACCACATTAGCCTTTAGCTATAAGAATTATAACAATGAATCAATGGCAGCACTCTTTCACTACACTGCGGATACAAAATGTCCTTCGCGTAAGGTTCCGTTCGTGAAACCCTAACTGGGTTAGTCCGACTCACACTTGACCAGTTTTTACACTTATAAAGGAATTAATGTAGTTAAACTATGTCGTTGATATCAATCGAGTAATAAATGATAACTTTAATTGAAAACTTACCACTACGCATTTAATCACTAAAATATTTTGTACAAATTTATGCAAAATAAAGGGTTGCTTAAAATTAATATTTCATCGCCCTAGAAATTTGATTTGCGCAATGGAATTGACTCTCACCCTCGAAACTTTGATCGCAGGACGGAACGAAGATATTCTTTAGCGTCAGTAATGGGTTTTGCCACGATAGAAATTTTAAATATTCTTACTTTTAATTCTTTAAAGCACTCTAAATTTATAGCAAATTTCCATCAATGCCTGAGATTATTCCGAAAGGTTTAAGCCGACAAGCATCCCTGTACTTCAATGATATCTTACAGTACAAAAATATTATTTAAATTTTATCATATGCAATAGGAAAAAGATATTATGTAACTTCCAGTTATTGACCAAAGCACCTTTAGGAATTGTTATTAATATACATAATTTCCGCCACATCGCTCTTATTTTAGAAACATAGTTTTTTCAGTAGAAAAAGCTAACGGGAAGTATAACTAATAAAATTTTACAAATTTAAATTTACGGGCGTTTGTATTCATTTTGCATGACATGAACTACCAATATAAGTTTATAATGTTTTTTTCCACCTTTTTTTTGATACCTCCACATGGTCTGGCATAAATAGTGAGACGGAGAGACAGACGAGCAATAAAGGATCCTATAAGGATTTGCTTTTGAGATACACAACCTTTAAAAAGCATATTCGAATATATTTTTTTAATTAAAGAAATAAATTAATTCCGTATTTACGTGCACGTGAATTAAATGAGGTTCGAACTTGACTGGTTTTTGAATTTCGTATTAATCCCTATCAATATAAATATACTGATGAGCTTGCCTATACCTACTTATATTTCAAAGATTTTTAAATTGCTCCACGCTTACTAGAGAAAAAAAACCGCTCAAGTGCGAGTCGGACTCGATACAACGAGGGTTCCGTACAAATTTCAGAATTATAGTACCATTTATAAAAATTAACAAAGTTAAGTTTGAGGGCGTATGCATTCAATTTATATGAAAGAAACTAAAAATATAACTGTGTATTTACATTTACGGCTCCGTACCTTTTAAGGAAAAAACAAAACCTTATAAGACCACTTTATTCTCCGTCTGTCTGTCTGTCAAGAGCCTTTATCTCAGAAACGCTTGGAGATATCGAGTTGAAATTCAAACCGTATACCTAGATCTACGGCTCCATGTTTTTCTAAAAGAAAACGTATTTCTTCAATTATTTAAAAAAAAAAGAGATGGCCGTTTATATGGCTAACGGTACTTCCGGTTAACCTTATATTAAAAAAATATCAGATAGCATATACAGGTAGTAAGTACTAGTTTAGGAAAAAATCTGAATACTATACATTTGTATATAATAAAAGCAATAAAAAATACGTTGTTCTTCCTTTGCCATATTTATTTAAAAAATATATTTAACTTAGTTATCATGACTATCAAAATAATATAATAATGTTATTAAGTATATTAGAGACCTTATTCTATGAACACAAATACCAGGTATCGTGATCAAGTTAATTGTTCAGGTTAAATGTAATGTAGGAATAAACAATGGTGAGATTTAAGGTCCCGATCATCTTTGACACAACAGTATATATAGAGATAGTACCCTCGTCAAACAATGGAAACCGCAATAAGGGAGGCTCAGGAATCCGTGTCGAATTCAACCATCTTTTGTCCTTTATACAAGTAACTCTAACTGTCTGTCACTCTTCATGCCAAGGAAAAAATATTGCATTCTGCATGAGCGTCAGGTATGTTAAATATTTTGATGTTTAATATTCAATTTATGGCTTGCATTTCATTTTACTACAGCACCTGTTTGATATATATTTATTCAGATATTTTATCGCTTTTGTAGAAGCAATTTCACTAATATATATCACAAGCCCTGAAAATACTACTTTTACGTCATAACTTCAGACCTCAGGTCAAAGAAGATTCCAATTAAGGATAACATGACGTGGTGTCTTGTGAGTGGGACTTTTATAAGGTGTTTCAGGCGGCCTGGAGACCATAGAGGCCGGTGTTGCGAGACTTATTGCCTCTTCTAGGGAGTTTCCTGGAGGAAAGCAAACCTGACGCATCACAAATAAATCTCCGAGTTCTCTACTTCGTCCGGTTAGAGAACCAATATTATACGTTGCGAGTTAGACCGCCTGGGTACTAATGTTTATAACTATGCCTGTACTTGACACGTTAGCCCTCGCTCTTGTAAGAGTAAATTTAATTCAAAATTACCTTAAATAAGAAATTTATTAATAAGCATATTACTTTATTTGGGCTTCCTAAATTTAAAACATTGTTAGTTTAGGCTGACTCTGGTGAGGAGCCTAGAATATGACCGCGATGATTGTGGGATGGATTGTTCCCCATTTAGAAGAATGATAAAAAATATTTTTATTTCCTGGATCTGGTGAAGAAACGCAAAGCTGAAAACATTAGTTTAATTTAAAATAGGTATCAATATTATCTACTAAGTAACTGCGTTACTTAAGGTACTATTCTTTTTTTATTTATCAAATAATATTCTAAATTTATAAAACACACTATCGATTGCTATATTACTTTTCCACATATTCACAGCTTTTGCATCGCATCATTAGCAAAAGTGGTACTTATCAACTTCACGCTGTATCACGCATGTAGCAGGACTTTCCACCGATTTCGGGAAGCATTGCTTGTGCGACACCAGAGCGAAGAAAATGAAAATATTAAATATTTCAGCTGAGCAAAACTAAGATTTACTTTAAGTAAAGTATTAAAAATGTAGAAGAAGGGAATGTATACATATAACAAAGGATTCTGTCGATGAGGTCAGTGAACCGTCCAACAATGCGAAATATTTAATAAGCATCGAACATTGTCGAATACATTTTACCTATTTTGCAATATAAATACTATACAATATACATTTTATTTATTATTTAGGTTAAATACATACAAAAGATTTGAAATAATAATTCTTGCGATGATATAAAATGTGAACTTTCATATTAAAATAAAAAAAAAAACATTTAAATTAAGAAAAAAATATCAGAAAAATAATAAAAGTTAGTTTGACTTTAGGGTCGTAACATACACTTTCAGATGTACCTACTGAGAAGCAATCCTTTTGTAAAATATTAAATAAGTATTAGATTTATTTGATGATATTGAATTATTTTCGTGTTACGCGCATATGCAGGTAAAAATTATCGTGTCAACTCATCGCCGCGCTTTATTTTGTTACCAAAACGAGAGTTTATCCATTGAAAAAGAACAAAATTTACCTAATAATGATATAGAATAGGAGAGAATAGAGATTAAGAGATAAACAATTATCAATCATTTCATGTAATAACTAGGCATACTTATAATATTATCTATTTTAAGTAATATTGTAACATAATATTAGCAGGTATGATCCTTGATATATTTCTTTGACACGATACCTTCGTCAAAACCGCAATCACGGCGGTTTCGAAATTCATGTCGATCCCTGAATATTTGGTGTTTCTATTCGAATACACTTTGAGGTGCCTATGATTTCAAACTATACTACAACTATAAATATACATAAAGAATTTATAAAACTAACTATATAGGCCAATCTTGGCGCAGCGGCACGAATTGTAACTGTAAAAACCGACCGGTTGTGGGTTCGATCCCCACTCGAGGAGATGAAATATTTACTTCAATTTATATTTCCATTTCTTCGCTCTGGTGTCGAGATTAAGCGTGGCGTTGAGTTCTGCCACTCAACACGCAATGCCTCCAGAATTCGGCAGAAAGTGGGGAACGAGGTGTCTTAACACTAGGTTCCCTCTGCCTACCCTGCTGTGTGCGGGGTACTACAGCGTGAAGCTGATTTATTTATATAGATATCAAAGAATTACCCTTCTAAACCTTTAAAACAAAGGTCGCTTGGAGATATTTAACATAGTTATCAGCATAAGATATTTTAATTTGATTATAATTTTCTGTAGGGTAGTAATTGGGTAACATAAAAAAGCCAACTAGGAATTTTCAAATATAAAACCACCCAGTCATTTGAATCTCAATGAAATTTCGTTCAATGCTGTAAATGACTAGTGGCAGCTTTCGATATTGGTACCAATTCGGGTAATTCCTAATAGAAACAACATTGGATTACAAATACAGCTAGAATGTGACCTATTTTTAATTGATTGGTCCAAAAAAATAAAACAGAACATATATTTTATGTACCATATACAGGGTGGAAGAGGCAGCGCTCCATTTACGGAAACAGCATATAGGGTAAAATATTTCAAACCTATACCTAAAGAAATTAATAAAGATGCCTCAACAGCTTGGACGTAGGATTTTTTTTTCATTTCACGATTTTTATCCATACCTGTATTTCGTGTGACGCGATTACGTATAAATCCCAATAACATACAAAAATACTACTAAAGGTTAAACAACTTTGAACTTTATCGCCAATACATACGACTCGATTTCGAAATGAGGCGTGTGCGGCGGTGTTCCTTTGATAGGTTTATGTTTGCGTGCGTCATCCTTACAAATGGCGTTTTGTTTTAAAATGACAATTTTATTATTTATTTTGTTTGAAAAAAAACCTTTTTCATTTTTGGGAATTTATTTTTTTCTGAATTATATTAGGCTTTTATAGAGTAGTTAAAACTGTGGTTTCATTTAATGTGGTGCTGACACTTCCACCCTGTATAAGTACGTATGGCAGTAGCATATGTAGGTACGTAATCAAATTATCAAGTTCAAAATATTTTGCGCATTACATCGGCTGGAATATTTTAACGAAATTGAAATGTTATCTTGTAGTTTTTTTATCGTTTTTTTATTGTTTAAATACGATAAAAAATGAAAAAAAAAATTACATATTGTCTTTTAAATAAAACTATTTTAACCGGATTAATCGCGTATATTTTGTATGTTTATACATTTTTGGAAACCCGACGTTTCGAACACTTTGCAGTAGTCCGTGGTCACGGGTAGACTGAGGTGGCATTCGTCTGTCAGTTGACATAATTATTATATCAAACTACCGCCAACGATTTCTTAATTGCCTCGCGTACTGCCCTGGATTCCTGCAGAATGAGCTGATAGTATCTTGCCCTCTGGTA
>JAATLQ010038488.1:54326-114186 GCA_013421005.1 Heliconius erato x Heliconius himera | reverse complement strand
TTCTTATTTATTTTATACCCTTATATATATTTATATATAAATATATTTCTTTTTTTTTTTTGCACCCTACCCCTATCTATCTTAATATCTAAATTTGCTATTTCCTCTGCTTGAAGGTTGCCTGGCAGAGATTGCTATTAAGCAATAAGGCCGCCTTTTGTACATTTATTTATTTTTATTGTATTTCTGTGTCTTTTCTTGGGTGTACAATAAAGAGTTAATTATTATTATTATTATTAACTTTTAAAAATATTAAGAGTACGTTTTGGAACCTATATCTAGCTATATTTATTAAGTCATTTCAAGTTTAAACCTTTGATGATTAATTAACTGGATGCGTTATTAATATTTTATGATAGCTAATATGTCACTAAAGTTTAAGGATAGAAATATTTTCCTTAAAGTGACATTTAATTTGAATACTATATACTGTATGTATAGGATTGTAAGAAAAATGACTTAATCGCACTTTTTTTTAAGTTAAATATATAAATATACACGGAGAGACTACCAAATTTGATTGAGTCTGTTATAATATTTTACAAAATGAGCGATATCATTGAACATTATATTTATACCTAATAATAAAATTATAATAAAATGTGTTTAATGAATTGCATTGTCTTATAGTAAATAATAATAATATAAAAAAATATCATCGAATCGAAAAATCTAATATCTAATTCAAGTCATAAAATAGTAGGAAAAATTAAAAGATCACAAAAAAAAATAAAAGATACATTGAATGGTAAGCTATTACTCGCATTCTAGGATAGACGGAGGTGACCAAATTTTCAAGAAGTGGGTATCAAGCCCACAACTATCGTGGTGACAATCGGACACTACTAAATATTTAATATTTCCATTTTTTTCGCTCTGGTTTCGAAGCAATAACGCGACGTTGGGTTCCGCCACTCAATACGCAGTGCCTCCGTAAATCGACGGAAAGAGGAAAATGGAGTGTCTTAAAACTAGGTTCCCTATGCTTACCCTGCTACACGTGGGGCACGGCGTGGAGCTGAAAGATAAAGTTGCAGTAGTTATCAATGTTCTCCTGTTACTGTATGATTGACAGACAACAACAGACGCAGACAAAACTAATAGACTTAGAAAGTTGAGGTTTCGCATGTTGTAACTAGATATATAGAAAATATTTTATTTTCACAGGCATCGTCTACCCAAGCCTCAATACGCAGACGACCGCCTCTTCGACGTGATGCTGCGTTGTTGGCAACAGAAGCCCACGGCGAGACCTAACTTTAGTCAATTGCAAGAAATTCTTGGCTCGTTCTTAGAGGACAACGTTCGTAATGTAAGTATATATTCTTCATATCCTATATGTGGCCCTTGTGGCCCTATATACTTTACAATAATTAGAGTTTAGTAAGAAAGTTGATGTCGTCGTAGCGTAGTGACACAGCGTCTAAATAACGCGATGGTTGTGGGTTCAATTTCCACTCGTGATTTTTTTTTTTTCACGCTGTATCCCGCACACAGCAGAGTAGGCAGAGGCAACCTGGTGTCAAGACACGTTCCTCACTTTCCACCGAGTACGGAGGCATTGCGTGTTGAGTGGCGGAACTCAGCGCCGCGCTTTGCCTCGACACCAGAGCGAAAAAATGAAAATATAAATGTAAATAAATATTTTATCTCCACAAGTGGGGATCGAACCCACAACCAGTCGGTTTTACAGTCACACTTTGTGCCGCTGCGCCACGACTGGCCTCTGAGTTTGCTGAGTTATTGTTATTTTCATATATTAAGTTGATCGGCTGGCGTTGAGTTCCGCCATTGAACACGTATTGTCTTGAAACTTACGAAGTGCATTTCTAGCCAGCTTTCACCTACCCTACAATGATAACCTACGGGACACAGCTTGAAGCTATAAAAAAGAAAATAGTCATTTTTAGCTTCACGCTGTTTCCTCCAGAGAGGAAGTCAACCTAAGACATTTTATTTTTAAAAAAATTCTTTTCCCCACTCTCCACCATTGCCTTCTTGAGGCGTTGCGTGTAGAGTGGTGGAACTCAACGCCGTGTAAGTTCATGTTCAAGCGTCAACGAAGGACAATTTTACATGTTTAAACATTAATTCCAGCATTACGTAGACTTAAATTCAGCGTACATGGACCTTAACGTGCGGAATGAAGGCCAAGAGGACTATTTAGCTATGGTCTGTGCGCCTGACTATAATAACATGGTGACGCCAAGTCCTCACCACTACGTCAACGAAGCTAACAGCTTCTTCCCACCAACTCCTGCGCAATTAAAACATGGTATGTATTTTTTTAAAATTGTTGTAATTTATAAAATTATAATATAACAATATTGTTTCGTAAAATACTTAGATGCTACAAAGCTGTTTTTGAACATAAGAATTGACGTATCTGTCAAATTTATAATAAAACAAGTAGGTATATTGGTTAGGACTATTGTAAAGCTGAATTTACAAATACATATAAATAGGTAATCACAATGACATAAAAATAGCGTCAGCAAAAAAGTATATGTACAGTGTTTTTGCCAGCGCCACTTTAAATGAAACCACAGTTATAACAACTACTATATAAAAGCCTAATACATTTTTTTTTTCCAAAAATGAAATAGTGTATTTTCAAACAAAATAAATTATAAAATTATCGTTGTAAGATAAAACGCCGTTTGTCAAGAACGATGTCGCATACGCCTCATTCCGAAAACAAGTTGTAGGTATTGACGGCAAAGTTCAAAGTTGTTTAACTTTTAGTAGTATTTTGTAAAAGGAGTGTTCACGCTTCCATTCTGTATAACAAATAATAAATAAAAAATACAATTGAATATTTTTAAATTTATTTTTTAAGTTCATAAAGAGTAAAAATACCATCTGTCTAAATATATACCTACTATTGATAACATGATGATGCATTGTAGATATTTTTGATCGGAGACCATCCAGTATTAAACAAAATAATAAATTTTACGAAGTATCTATACAGACGTCAAAACCTATTTTTTAGATAAATTTTCATATTTTTATTGAATATTAACATTCTATTGAATTCTGAATTAAATGACATAACAGTTCTAAGAACAGATCAAAATCGTTTAATGTTTAGCAAACGTTATACAGCACAAACGCACAGACAAACAGATACAAATTTCAAAGATCATTCTCGAAAGATCGTTTTGGGTTCCATTCTCTTCTACTTCTACAGCGATGAGTTTTATTATAAGTAAAGATTGATTATATTTTTTTTTGATGACGCTATTTTCGACGTGACGTTAACTAAATGACATATATTTATGTGTTTGTAAGTTTTTAAGACTATAATATAGATAGTCTCTACTAAACATAAAAAAAAATCCACTGGTACGTCTTTATATGTAGTAGAACAAGCAATCAAATCATTCTCTAATAACATTCATAGGCCTCATACATTGATATCATATTGTATTGAAAGGTATTTTATCATATTACGTATTTTCCTTTTGTCAGCCACAACACAAAATACGCCGTTCTGATTTAGCGACAGATTCTGTACGGTAATAAAAGATATGTTATACAAAAGGGAATGTTTGCTGTCACTAACCGAAACATTGTTAATAAAATATCAATATATTAATTTACAGTTATATTAAATATTGTATTATGGTAAATGTATTGATGTTGTATGTAGTTTAAGGGAAATGTATTGTGTTGCATGTCTTCCTATATCTCCTTGACACATTTGAAACACAACTATTTCTTTTTAGACGACGAGGGCTATTTACAAATGAGTCCAGCTAGCCAATCTATATTTAGTCCAAGATTACAAACTACGAAATTCGATTATGACGCACGAAAGCTAAACTCGGGTATCGAAACTAGTCAAGGGTCAGAGTTAACGCCGATGTTGACTTTGAACAACATACCCAGGAGTGGATCCGAGTCAGACCACGACGGTAACCATTCACCATACTTGAACATGTGTCAGAGGATCAGCGAGAACGACGAAGTCTTCGAAAACCAATATAACTATAAGAATACGCAAAATAATCAGAACAGCGCCGTATCCAATCCCACTTATATTACCTTCGACGGTGATTTGAAGAAACCTCAAAATATTTCCAATAATTACATCAACATCAATGTGCCCAATGGACTAGTCAAATAGATTATTTCTCGCACAATAACCTCTATTCATCTTTACTCACACTACTTATCTATCTTTGCTTCTATGTTATCTTATTGTTCGTGAACTTTTATATGTTGTAACTACATATTGTATCGTATACATTGAATGATATGATATATAACTTTTATTATTTTCATATATTCATAGCAATGCTTGATTTTTAACTTTCAATTTGAACGACGACGTTGGCCGATTTTGTCTGTTGTTTTATAAAATGTGAAAAGTAACCAAAGCACGCATAACACGAAACATTGTTAACACATTCATATATATATATATATATATATATATATATATATATATATATATATATATATATATATATATATATATATTTACTTCTTTGGATTGATCTCTTCTTATTATTGGTTTATTATATAGTTTAGTACATTAGAAATCTCAATAAACGTTATGTTGCTTTTCATTTTCTCAACACTTCTCACTCTTACGTTATTTCTTAATTTTCATTTTGTTTCTTGTAATGATATCTATATCTTTTATTGTTATTATGAACTTGAAGTTAAAATAAAATGGTGAAATTTCACCAGTGATGTGATATTTTGTTATAGATTGATGTAGGCTGGATTCGAATGTTGTACTCCTAGTTCATATTATATATTATATAGTAGTGTGTTGATTAATTTATTTAAGTAAGTTTAGTGCCAGTATTTACTTTTAAACCCACCATTATTATCATTGTGTAAATAAAATAAATATATATAGAATCGTATTATTAATAGCAGAAGGCAGTGAATGTCTTTAAAATAATTTTTAATTAAATTGCCAGAAATAATATATAGAAAAGTTTTATTTAACTTGACATTCAAGTTTATTTAAGTTTTTGATATATATAGAACGTGTTGAATTAACTATATACTTATATATGTATGTTACATGAGTAATTAAAATTAATTGTATCAAAGGATATAAGCATTGTATTTTAATATCTCTATATTGAAAAAAAAAATGTTTTAGCTATATTCGCTAAGCGATGTCCACATACGTTTTGTGATCCAACCAAAGCATTTTGTGTCTTATGTATGCGAATAAATGTTTTAAATATTTTTAATATTTTTAATTGTAGATCACAATATATAGTTATGGGATTTAAATAAAAGAGATATTACGAAACTAGTGATTGTTTTATTTATTACCTTTTTTTTGTTTATTCCTTTACATTCGGTCTGCAAATACTATTGTATTATATAAAAATCATGATATTTTACAAATTTCCAGGTTTATTGCGTATTAATTTTATGCTTCTGTACATAATTTAATATATTTAAATATAAATATAAACAAAACGGAGTGTTTTAATTATATACAGAAAATAAATATATTAATTTAATGTTTAACAAAAAAAACCGACTTCAAACAAAAAAATAAAAAGTAAAAGATAAATTTACTCAACAAAAAGTAAAACGTACTTTCATTTTGTTAAACAAAAATAATTAGAGAAAGTTTTTTGAATTTTGAAGTCGATGACAAGGTAAAATATGATGCTAATATACAACAACCTTATGTTACATATACTTCATATCAAATTACTAAGCCGAATTGAAGGTAATATACAGAGTAATCGAGTCATTATTATTTTAATTTATAGAAGAATAAATACTTATTTCCAAATAAAACTTGAATTATCCCTATTTTCACTGTTCTATTACACTTTAATGGTAAAATGAAATTAGATGTCAACTGAAAATGCCGCGCACCACTGCGAGAACCACGCTTTCGATCACTTCAGCAGCCTGAAATAAATATAAGAAATCTTATATTGTAGAAGAAAGTTACGACAAAAATGTATAATGATAGATTTTCATTAAAATTGTTTAAATAAAGAGTAATCGAGGCCGCCGTGAAGCGGGGGTACAAGCGTGTGAGTGTAAACACAACGGTTGTGAGTTTGATTCTTACTCGGGGGAATGAATTATCATTTATTAATATATTAATTTCTTTGCTCTGGTACCAAGGCAAAGCGCGGCTGCTCTGGCACTCATTACGCAATGCCTCAATAATTCGGCGTAAAGTGGTGTCGGAGTGTCTTTACAACAGGTTCTCTATGCCTACTCTGCTATACTCGGTATATCGTGTGAAGCTGAAGATGAAGAATTCTAATAAAAGTCGTTCAGACTAAGCATATTATTTTTTAATAGGAGAGCAGTAGCTTACTATGTAATAAAATTTGAGGACCCTAATTTTATCCATTTCGTTTTGTTTTTCATTGTGAACCTATTAATCATTAGTAGATCTGGTAAAAATATATTTAAAACTACGGGATGCCTAATAGGTTGGACTCGTTAAATCGATATTAACTATTAAAATGGAAGCGTGTGTTTGTTTTTTTATTTTTTTTTTAATTACACATAAATTACAATAATTGCGTTTCAATAAGACGGACATAAAATTTATTTTAAAAACATAAGATTCAATCATTTTCATATTATTAAAATGCAGTTGTTAACCTTAAAGTCTTCTCTTAGAATTAACAGCACAAGTTCTTTGAGTATCTATGTAATAAAACACTTACGTCTTTGAAGGCTTCAACTATCCCCAGAGGCACGTCAACGATCATCCTTCCGAGGCTTGCCAGTGCCTGCAAGTTTAGATTTTTATAATTAATTTTACTTATACCTAATACTTACTTTAATAATGTTCTGTATCTATGTATTATATTAAACGTTTAAATTTTTTTTGTGATATTTCTTCCCAAAGCACGGCATTCAGCTTCGCAACTTAACACACCATATTTCAAGAATTCGGCGAAGTCTCTTAATTGGAACGGAGTGTCTCAACACTAAGTTCTCAGTTTTCCTCTGCCTACCCTTTTATGTGCGGAATGGTGACGCAGGGCACAACGGGGCCTCCACATGTACACTAATATACCATTGTGCAATCAATCTTTAATTCTTTAAATCTTCTGCATGAAACCACAAAATATTTTCGTCATCTTTTCATGTAATTTGTGTGATTATGAGAATACATCTATAAACCGGCTAAGTGCGAGTCGGACTTGTCCACCGAGGCTTCTGTACCAAGTGCACTTCCTGCCTATAATGGCGTGAAGTAGTTACAATTTATAATTATAATTATATTGACAAACTTAAGTTGGCCGGCATATGCTCTCCTTTTGTATGAAATGAACTACAAATATAAGTTGGTAATAATATATTACATAGAAAATTATATACAAAACATTCTATCTATAAATTTCCACATTTCGGTTTTTCCCGTTATTTATATTCCAAGGTCTCACTTCGTGCCAAATTATGTATTGTATTTGTATTGTAATTTCATACTACTATTGTAGTAAATTTTATATATAATATAGCAAAATCGATGTTTAAATGCTAGTATCTTTTGATTACGTATACCTAGAAGCTTGATTTTTTCTGTGCTTCAAGAGAGCATACACTTAAATATTTCATATTAATTTCAGCTTGATATCTTCCCGAGCGATCTCGAGATAAAAGGTCTTTATACACGGACAGACGGAAAACAAAGTGGTCCTGTAAGAGTTTCGTTTTCTTCCTTTTGATCAACGACACTCTAAAAAGTATTTTTCTCTCCTAAATGAGAAACGTCACTTGAAAAATTGATAAAATTTTTAAAAAGAGCTATCTGTAAAAGAGGCCAGTCGTGGCGCAGCGACACAAAGTGTGACTGTAAAACCGACTGGTTGTGGGTTCGATCCCCACTCGAGGAAATGAAATATTTACTTAATTTTATATTTCTTCGCTCTGGTGTCGAGGAGAAAGCGCGGTGTTGAGTTCTGCCAATCAACACGCAATTCCTCCAGAATTCGGCAGAAAATGGGAAACGGAGTGTCTTAACACTAGGTTCCCTCTGCCTACCCTGCTGTGTACGAGATACAGCGTGAAGCTGTTTACAAATATATCAAAAAAAATATTTAGATAAACATATTGTGTAAAGATGTCACTCAATCACTCACTCCACTGGGCTTCACCTCCTTCGGGGCTGCTTCGGCGGTACCGTTATCCGCACATATCACTACGGCAAATAGACTGAATACAATAAACAGTATGGAGTTGAGGCAGGCCATATTGACTGTGCACTACTGTTCTGTAGTTTGCTCTTTTAAATCAACAGCTCGCTTATATGGGGCAGCCTTGTGGTGGCAACTGTAAGAATGCCATTGTTTTCAGTTGTTGCTTTTCTTTAGTGTAAAATGTGTTTGTTTTTCTATTTTAAATATTTAATATGTATATTATGTGTATATTATTATTATTATTTAGTATATTTTTTTAAAATTACATAGTATGTAAGCATTGGATGATATAAAAAAAGGTCATATGCGACTCGGAATCGCATACCGAGGGCTCTGTATCAATACTTATTTCGAAAATTTCTTTCCTAAGTGTAGAATAACACTTTAAAAATGTTTAAAAAATGGCTCTGTATCAATTTCAGGATTGTATGCTTATGGGAAGTAAATAAAAGTTGATAACTATAAGTTTGTACTGCGCATTCTCACTTCTTGTAATTTCATAATTGTGGGTCCACGGGAAGTACCCTATAGGTTTCGATTACGAGGCTAATTTCATACAAAATACAGTAATAACGATGCTTAAACACTCATATCTTTTGAATGCTTAATATCAGCTTAAGACAGTCCAGTAAAGCAGATATTATATAAATATACAAATATATATATTTAACTAGAGGACGCGCGCGGCTTCGCCCGCTTATTAGGAGTGAATTCTAAAAAAACCACGAAACACGTGTTCAATAAAATATTTTAAACAGTCTGAATTTATTTTTTTATAAAAATTGGTGGCAATTTAAAGATTTTCCCATATAAACTTTCAACCCCTTATTTGAACCTTTAGGGAGTGAATTCTTAAAAACCATGAAACACGGGTTCAATAAAATATTTTTAAGAGTCTGAATTTCAAATTTTATAAAAATCGGTGCAGATTATATTTTTTTTCCATACAAACTTTCAACCCCTATTTCATCCCTTTAGGGTTAAAATTTTTCAAATTCCCTTCTTAGTGGATGTCCAGAATATGACAATAAACATCTGCCCAAATTTCACGTTTCTACCATCAGCGGTTACGGCTGTGCGTGCGTCTTACCTCAGTCAGTCAGCACAAGTCCTTTTATATATATAGATAACATAAATCTAGTTCTAGGTAATATCTACAGAAAAAAATATTAAAAGAAATGGAAAAATAACAAAAGGTACGGACCATAAGTCTGTAGTGTAAGTAAGAATTAAAATTTAAAAAAAATCTTTTGACTGTGTTGACTTAGAAAGTTATTATTTTCTGTGATCCAAGAAACCGTGGTCTCAAATTGTTGACATTCATTTCAGCTTGCTACCTCCTCCTAATCTTAAGACAAATGGTTTTAACAAAGTGATCCTATAAGAGTTCTGCATCTTCGTATAGTCGAAACAAAACTAGAATTTTTACAGTTTCAGTTACGATGTTAGTAACAAAAAATTGATTGCTTCAGGAGGCAAAGAGCTTCGACAGTTTTTAGAACATAATTGGAAATGCAGTGCGCCAACGTTATTTTTATATATAATAAAATAAACTGGATAACTTTGATACGGATATGGATATCAACACTAAAATAAAGGCAGCTAACGAACTTATACAAGGCTATCTCTTATTTTCTTAATATTATATCTAATTTCACGCTGTAGCCAGTCTATAGCAGGGCCAAGGGAATCTAGTGTTAAGACAATACGTTCTCCACTTGCTGAATTTTCGCGACATTACGTGTTAAGTGACAATACTCTCTGCTAAACGTGTTATCAGAGTGGGGATTTGAGAGTTATTAATTCCTTCTAGTGGGTACGGAACCCACAATAGTCGCGATTAAAGTCAGCCACTGTGCCACTGCGCCGCGAATTAAACAATTTCCTGATTTAGTGTATACTAGCGGCTCGCCAGCGGCTTCGCCCGCTTAAACTACATGATTATTGATTTAATAAGCAGAATTGATTGACAACTAAAATGACTTCTAAAATGTTTTTTTGTTACTTTAATCTGTAATATTTATGATTTTTTACGACATTGTCGTAATTTCTATAAGAATTTTTGATTGTTTCGAACTAAAAAATACGTGCAATGTTGATATTTGATTTATAAAATATACATAAAGCTAAATATTTATTATATACGTATATATTTTTGTAACATTACGTTGTTTTTACCAATGTTATGTTTTTTAAAACTCAGTTAAATAATATAATGTATTGCTTCAGAAACAGCCTTCAATGTTAAATTATTGACTTGGGTAATCATTCATAATATTCTTTATAAAATAACTGTAATGATTGCATATTAACTCCTGTACAGTTTTTAAATTAGTTACATATATTATTAGCTAAATGTACAATTGGTAAATATGTAGTTATTACAGTGTACACGTAGAAAAGATGTTTTTAGGCATTTTTATATAGATTTATTTCAAATGAACGAACGAACCAAAAAATCTTTGTATTTACTTGAAATTTCTTTCAAGATCAAATCGTTTTTTATCTCTGTGTTGAATTAATAACGACTTAAACTTAACTGTTATGATTTATGAAGGTAATCTCCACTAACAATTCAATTTTATTTACTTTATTGTATAAAGTACTATATAATAGTGCTTCAAAAATATATATTTTTATCAACAGTCATATAACCCAGACGTTTCGAATGTCATTCTTTAGCCAGGAATCTTACCAGCGCGATTGCTATATAACATTCGCAGGCAAACTAATGCCTTGAGTTTATTCAAATGACGATAACTTTTTTTTAATGAACCGATTTTGATGAATTTCAAGTAAATCGGTTCAGTACTTTCAGAGAAAAATGAGACCATACATATCGACAGACAGACAGACAAGATTTTCAAAAAAAATCTTTTTGTTTTCTATTGTTCTCTTTAAGTGTCCCTCTGTCCATTTCAGTCAAAATTGTTAAATGTACAGACAAAAAATACTTTTACTGTCTTATATTATAGAGATTATTTTGTACAGATTTCGGTGGGGAATGGAGTGTCTTAACACATGCTTCCCTCTGCCTACCCTGCTGTGGGCGGGATACAGCGTGAAGCTGATTTATTTGTTTATTTATTGTGTTTTCTACAGACATTTACATATATTACTAAAAAACGTTACTACTTGCGCCACTGTTTGATTGTTATAAGCGGTTATTCTTACATAGAAGTAATAGAATTAGTGAGGCCAAATACGACTATCAATTGAAGGGACTTTGGATCATTTTAAAACAAAGATTCTAGAGTAAATAAATTTTGTTATCGATACAAGAAAATGAAAACTGATGATGATGCTGATATATAGAATAACCGGAGCCAGAAAATCAAAATATTAATAAATAATAATTCATTCCTCTGAAAGAGAATAGAACCCACAACAGTTGCGTTTATAATCAGATGCTTGTTACTACACCACGACGGCCAGGAATATAAGCTTATTTTTAAAAATATTATATTTTTTTTATAGTTATTATTATTGTGAAATTATTATAAAATGACCTTAAATTAACTTCTTATAAATACATACTTATCTTTAAGTTAATCTACATCATAAAATATGAGAGTAACGAGATGAAGAAATTGGTGATAACTAAAATGTCCACATAAATAAAACGATTTTATTAATTTATTATTTTATTGTACAGTCAATTATATAACAGGTGTTATTTCTTAAGCAGGTCCATGAACGCCTTGGAGGTCTGAAAACAGTGTTTTTATAATTTAAAAAAGTAAATATAAATATTTATTATTATAGCTCTACAGGTTTACAGTTTTCGATTCCCACTTGAGGAAATGAAATAAAATAATTTACATTTATATTTTCATTCTTCGCTCTGCTGAAGAGGCAAAGCGTGGCGTTGAGTTGCGCCACTCAATACGCAATACCTCCAGAATTAGGTGCAAAATGGAGTACAGGGCCTCTGCCTACTCTGCTGTGTGCGGGATACAGCGTGACCCTAAAAAAATATTATTATTATCTGCACAATAAACATATTTTGTTACTCACATCCATACACGTAGCGAATATAGCTTTTGGAATATCGCCTGCTGCTTTAAGCAAATCTCCAAAGAACTGAAAAATATACAATGGATGTAAGTATAGTAATTAATTATTGTTATGCCCTTATAAATATACACAATAAATATTAAAATGTTTTAAAGCTATGTCGCTTATAGGCAATCTTGTCATTTATTTTATATTGTATTTTATTACTGAAATTTTATATGATTCATGTATGATCGTTAAAATTTTAGGTAATTTTATTATAAAGAAGTGGCTGTCTGTCTTTATTTCATAGTAATGCGCTGAAATCCAATTGGAGCAATTTTTGTCTTTCAGTAAATCTCCGTTCTGTATAAACAAATTTACAGTATTGAAAATGAGTTGAAATTGAAGAAGTTATTGTTTTTATCTCGCAAATTTCGCAGACGCTAGTTGTGGGTTCGATTCCCACTTATGGGCACTTACTAACGTGACGTAAAGTTCCCACAATGTCGACAGTGAGTTGAAGCAGAAGAAATTATTATTCTTATATCACAAATTTCCCAGACGTTGTGCGTTCGATTCCCACTTGGGGGATGTGCTATTTTCATTTCACCGCAAGATAAGACACATGGCGGCACTGAGTTTCGCTTTTAACACGTGACGCTTCTGGAATACTGATGACTACAGACTACTCCGCTTTATGCGGGATAAAGCGAGAAGACAAAATAAACCTAAACTTACATTGGCGTGAGAAACAGCTGGGAGCTTAGGAGTAGAATCCGGTACAGCTGGGGGCTTAGGAGTAGAATCCGGTTTCGCAACTGACTTTTCAGTGGTTGTTGCGTTTTTGTCATCGCACAAAACCAACACAGCTAACATTACGGTGACAAGTAAACATAGCAAATAGCGAGCCATGTTTCTTTAGCTTCGAACTACGAAAATACATGACTATATCTTTCTTATATACAGAAATCTTGATAGCCGTAACCGCCGTATTGTATTTTCTGTATAATATTATGACGCATATTTTGGCTTTGGTTGCTGAAAATATAAATATTTCGTTTCAAGCACACTTCAATGGGATTATGATGAAATACAAATAAATATGTTAAGTGACAATTAACTTATTTGTTAATATATTTATTTACATTTGAAGTATCTTTTTGTCTTAGTAAACATTATTATAGGTCTGTCACACGTTCAATTAATTGTTAAGACACCCCGTTCCCCACTTTCCGCCGAGTTCTGGAGGCATTGTGTGAGTGGCGGAACTCAACGCCGCGCTTTGCCTTGACGCCAGAGCGAAGAAATGAAAATATAAATATTTCATATCCTCGAGTGGGATCGAACCCACAACCAGTTGATTTTACAGTTACACTTTGTGCTTACGCCACGACTGGCCTCTTCTATCAAAAAAAAAAATGGTAAAAGTACAAATTGTTATAAAATTTAACTATTAAGTTAAAAATTTTTAGTTTTGTGTAAATTTGCATTTATATACAGTACCTACATATGTACCTATATGAATATTTAACATTTGTAGCAATGTCATCAAACGTACTTTAACAGTACAAATATTCTTTTTAATATAATATTTAAAAAGTCTATATAAGTTATCTGAAAACCTAATGAGACTGAAACGATTGCACACATTCTTGAGCCCAGAATATAAAGAGATTTTACGCAGCGTAGTCTTAACACTAGGTTCCCTCTGCCTACCCTGCTGTGTGTGGAATACACGTGAAGTAAAAAGAGATTGTGCCGTTATTATTCCTATATTATATTTATTAAGGTTAATTGTCGTAATATAAATGTTCAAGTTTTAAAATATTCCCAAACAATACATATTGTAAAATGAGATGTTAATGTATTTTCTTTTGGTTGTCTATATTAAAACAAATATAACAATAATTCTTTAAGAGTTACAATAATTCTTCAATTCTTTCGAAAAATTAAGTCGTAAAAAGGACGACAAGAAGGTCTATAGTAACTAAAAACATTTCGGGTCAACGTGTAAATACTTCACACTCTAATTAAGATTGGCAGTTTTGTTTCAACATTTTTCGCTTCTCATGTATATTTTACCGAGGTTAAGTATGGTCGAACATATACTTATGTTATCTCGGGCTTGTGGAGTCATGATTAGTATACACTGTACTCCTTACATGAAGGTTACATTTGTAAAAGACTGCTAGTTTTTATAATACTAGTATTATTGAATATGAATTATTGAATATGAATTGAAGAATTATTGTAACTCTTAAAGAATTATTGTTATATTTGTTTTAATATAGACAACCATCTCTAGAGATGACCTCTTTTAAAAGATCTTATCTTATGAAAGAGGCCATCCCTAGTATGCAAGATGAAGACTATATTAAATGTTTATTATACACCCACATAGAACCCAGTATTTACCAGGACAAAAGTATCTACTATCTGACTTTCTGTGAGGAAAATCTTCCTTGTTGTCTGGAAAACTAATTTCTTTAAAAGGATGCAGATGCGAGGAACTTGTGTGGCCTTGTACTTTTGTAAACTATGTAAATTTTATATTCTAACTTATACCAGTATTCTCTTCAAAAATTTAAAGAAGAAATTGTTTAAATTTTGTTTTAAAATATTCTTTAATATATATTCGGAGGGATTAAAAAGTCTTAATAACAGTTTCCCTTTACCCGGCCCTTGTGCGGGAAAAAAGCGTGAAAGTGTAGTATACAAAAAAAATATATTGCTTAAAAATAATGTACTCATTCGTTATTACATTAAAAGCATTTTATATTCAAATATACTCTGATTACACTATTGAACGTAATAAGCGTCTTTGAGAAATAATATTTTTGAAAGTGTGCCAGAATATAGGTAAACGTTGATACTAAAACTTGGAAAGCTGACAAGACCTTTCCAACTTAGAATGCATTTGCACCTAGAATCAGCAAGTCTGTGCGAATCTAGATCCTTCAATATTATTTTTCATAAGCTTACTGCTTAATGTACTACTTAGACAAAACTATAGGCACACTAAGAATAAAATACATATTTGAATGCACAGTAATATAACAAAACAGTTAAAATATAATGCCTGTACGTTTAATATTTTTACGAAAAAAACATTTAGGAGGATAAAAAAATATTAAGAAGAATAATAATATATATATTATTTTAATAATAATAAAATATTAATACGAAGATAAAGACAAATCTATCATAGATTTTTTTGTCAGTTTGTTCGTATATGCACATCTAAAGGCCAGATTTGTACAAGTACCTACAGCACGAATTTAAATGAAAAATTTTTGATGCATCGCTTTTGTGCCTGGAACCTATCCAGGTAAAAAAACGATCTTGGCTAAAATTCTAGGCTATGATAGATAGTAGTCCAACTGAACTAAAACAACAATAAAATGCAGCATTACTAAAACTGGTCGCGGATGGGTGGGTCTGGAATACCTGATAAAGAGCCATATAGTCCTGTCAATATTTAAGAAATAGTAAAATGTCGTCTTAGAAAAAGTTATTTTTCGTTGTAGTTATTTCTCATTGACAAATAAAAACTAAAGGCCTGGAACATCTGACAAAAGATCAAAATTTATTTCTTAAACCTTATTTGGTCTACCAAATAAGGTTTAAGAAATAAAGAAATTACACATTAGGAAAAAAAAATAATTAAGTAGACAGTACTGGATGATAAATAGAAATTATTGAAACTGGAGGTTGTCGTGGTGCAGGGACAGCGTTTATAAACAAGTCTTTGGGGGGTGCAGTTACGATTTACCTTCAGGGGAATGATTATATTTAAATTGGTTACTTTCCCAGTTCCGGCGAGACGTCAGTTCCGCTACTCAAACACGTGTCTAAGTCTTGGCTCTAAGTTTCAATGATAACCTGTAGTACATGGAAGTAGTATGGAAATTAACATAAACTCAACGAAAATGAACTTAATTAATAGTAATACATTTAATATTACGCATAATGAATTAATAGTAATGCACACAGAGAAAGCCTAGTTTTGAACACTCCATTCTCCACTTTGCCTAGTTTTTCTTCTGACCGGAGCGAGGAAATAAAAATAAATCATGTTTCTGATTGGGAATTGACCCCACAACCACCACGTTACATTCAGACGCTGTACCGCTGTAGAATATTTTGGGCATCGTGTTTTCTCTTATCTTTTGTATTTAGAGGGTAGATTAAATGTATGCTGCGTTTCAGGTTCCACATGTTTATTTTTTATATATACACTTGCTTTTTAAGAAATATTTAAAAATATTTCATTATTTATAAATAAAAGGAATAATTTATAAGTTATGAAATATATTAGTTTTGTATTTTGCACTGTACCAGTAAAGTTTATCGACGCATTTAAGAGCATAACACAATTTGTGCTGTCGGGTCCAGGGCGCTCGGAGAAGTCTACGTCTTATCCCTTCACGTAGAAAATTAAATGTCTCACGGCAACATCCGCGACTCGGTGTCGGTTTTTGGCAGTTGATCTATTGTTTACCCACCGGTGACTACTGTTCGGTGAACACAATAATTATTTTCTTGAAATTATAATCTACTTTTTTGTTTTTCTTTCTAATTATTAGAATTTTTCTAACAATTATATAAATCAATTGATTTTATCTATTTGTTTATTTTGCATTTACTTACTGCTTTTCTTGGTTGGTGACCTTGCATGGTTTTTGATGTATTTTTATGTATGGTTAATTACTGATTTTCTCCACATAATTTCCTCATTATTTCCGTCAGTAGATAGAGTGTGGATAAGAAATTGGTGACCAATGAACATTTATTTTTTAACATCACCCCCGCAGAGGGAACCTAGGAATCTAATGTTAAGATACTCTGTTTGCATTAAGACATTTCTGTTGCCCATTTACCGAAAATTCTAGAGGCATTGAGTGTGTGGCGGAACTCAACGCCACGCTTCGCCTGGAAACCAGAGCGATGAGATGAGAATATTAAAAAAAACATTTACTTTGAGTAATTTTTAGTAGATTTTACTATATTTCCCCTGCTAAAAAGATTTTTTAAGTTCATTTTACTTTTGCCATATCTTGTAGGCATATGTATAAATATGGGCTATTATGACAAAAATACGTTAATATAAATATATATATTTATGTTAGGTAATTACTTTGAATCAAGCAGCACAGAGAGATAAATACTGATCAATTGTAAATTAATTAGTTTGGCGAAGTGCCACTTAAAGCTGTCGTCAGAATAATGAAAAGGTATGTTATTTTAAGTTGGCCATTGTGATAGAGAGAACGATAGTAGATGAGACGATGTTTTAAGTAAAAGTTATAATTATCTTCTAAATTTAAATTGATAGTTTATAGTCAGTTTGAGGCCAGTCGTGGCGCAGCGGCACAAAGTGTGACTGTAAAACCGACTGGTTGTGGGTTCGATCCCCACTCGAGGAGATGAAATATTTACTTAAATTTATATTTCCATTTCTTCGCTCTGGTCTTAGATCTGCCACTCAACACGCAATGCCTCCAGAATTCGGCAGAAAGTGGGGAACGGAGTGTCTTAACACTAAGTTCCCTCTGATTACCTTGCTGTGTGCGAGATGCAGCGTGAAGCTGATTTATTTTATTTATTTATAGTCACAATTCAGGGTTCTCCTGCATAATGCGGTAGAAAAAGAGAGCCCAGTGTCAAGACCATCTGTTCCTGCGATAGAATTTCTTGCTAAAGCGGGATATCGAAAAAAAATATTACCCGAAAATCGAAATCACAACTATCGCGCTTATAATTGAACGCTGTCTCGCTGAGCCTCGATGGCCTCTTTTAATTTGAACTCATTTACAAATAACGACTTTTACTTATTATAACACTCATAACAAATAAAAAATTATATATGTGGGTTAAGAAAACGTGCCATAAAGAGCATATGGTGAAATCCATGAAAGAAATATAACAAAAAAAAAATACGAATCTCTATTAAAGTAGAGTTTCCTTTATTTGGTTTCACTGCTCAAGTCCCGCTCGGGTTATGATGCACTGCGCAGCCTGTGTTTGCATAAAAGCGTGCATTAACCGCCGCTTCGGCAAATAAAAATCAATAGCTGCTGCCTCTGTACATACTATTATCAAGTTAACGGCTCCATTGTGTGAGATATTTAGATTTTATCTTTTTAATTAAGTATTTCAGTTAAATATTCATATTAAATATGGTTTAATAAACGCTTAATTAAGCTGTTATGTCGTTTCTGATATTTATTAATGGGTTAAAATTTCGATATGTATGAATATTTTCAAGGAAATACTAACTTCGTGTGTTAGAAAAGGCAAAGCAATATAAGAGATAACAACTTTTTTACAATGAAAAAGGAAAAATATATCCAAAAAAGAGTGAAAACATGAGGTATTTTATACCAATTATCGAATGAATTGTCTTCACGAAAAAATTATTGGTCATTAGAATTATCACATGTATTACTTAAGTTTAGCAATTTTAGTTATGAATTTATAGATGATCATATCCTTGTTCCGGAGAGTATGTGAAACACTTAGATCTGGTTGTCTAATTACAGTAACCACAAATGTCGCCAGTAAATAAAAGGTTATATGATTCTGGTAACTGGACTAACCACTACTTGCAACGAAAAATAATACTAAACCACTTATGAGGACTATAAATATCCATTAGTCTACTTTTAGGATTTTCCACAAATGTGAATAAATATCAAAGTAAACAAGACTCAATATAACTGAATATTAAAGAAGAATAAATTCACGAGTAAGAATAAGTCTCTTTCACGTAAACAGTTTTTGTGATAACAATATTAAAAATCTAAAGAGAATATTTAAAAATATGTAAAATTATAAATCTAGAGCAGGAGATCCGTTGCATAAAATATATTTAAAAAAAAACTGCTAAGTGAAATTTTATTGAGAGGTCAGTCGTGGCGCAGTGGGATACAAGAGTGTGACGATAAGCACGACATGTTGTGGGTTCGATTTCCTCTCGACTCGATAAAATTAAATATTTAATATTTTTATTTCTTCGCTCTGGTGTTGAGGCAAAGCTCGTCGTTGAGTTACATCACTCAACACACAATGCTTCCACAATTCAACGTGGAAAGGGGAGTGTCTTAACACTAGGCTCCCCCTACCTATCGAAATATACAGTATACAGTATGAAAGTTAAAAAAAAGGGAATTTAAGTTATATCTTGAGGCCAGTCGTGGCGCTGCGGAACGAAGTGTGACTGTAAAACCAACTGGTTGTGGGTTCGATCCCTACTCGGGGAGATGAAATATTTACTTAAATTTATATTTCCATTTCTTCGCTCTGGTGTCGAGGTTAATTAAGCGCGGCGTTGAGTTCTGCCACTCAACACGCAATGCCTCCAGAATTCGGCAGAAAGTGGGGAAAGGAGTGGCTTAACACTAGGTTCCCTCTGCCTATCCTGCTGTGTGCGGGATACAGCGTGAAGCTGATTTATTTTAAGTTATATCTAATCCTCCGCATTTTTGAGTCCTCTCAAATTGCAATATCTCGAATTCATGATACCACCTACCACACATGAAAAAGTGTAAAACTTAAAAAATAAAAGCAATGACCACTAAGGAGAATTTCTAAAAATATGTAAATCTAAATAATAATTTTATTACAAATAATATGAAGTCGAATAAGGAAAAAAATAAATAAAAAGAAATTACATTTTACAGTTATATTAATTATTTTGAAATATAAGCAAGAGTTTTCTCAAATGTTAGTTCACAAGCAAACTGGAATTAAATATTTCAGCTGTAACTACAATTAAACAATAATTTTATTCCAGAAATTATCCTTAATACCCTGCTCTTGTTGAACGTTGTTATTATATTACATCAAATAAAAATGCAAAATCTAAAAGCTGTTAGCACGAAAAAAATATTTGTAATTTTAATATTGAATAAAAATTGTTGTCACAAATCGGCGAAAAGTCAATTAGATAATTGAATATAAAATGTTTACATTATCTATAATATTTTATCACATCAAAAAATCAATAATAACAAAATCGGGGCATACAGTTTGGCCTTGTAGTTTCGAAAATGTCCTTTGCATCCAAAATAAAATTATACTACTGGATAGCTACGATATTTTTTTTTAATTTATTTTTACGATATTTAGTTTAATTTTTAATCCTGAGCTATCTTCAAAATTCATATATCGATTGAAAATAAAAAAATTGTTTAAAGTAGTGGCAGTCAATAAGGTTTTTTTAAGGCACGAAGTGTGACTGTAAAACCGCCTGGTTGTGGGTTCGATCCCCACTCGAGGAGATGAAATATTTACTTAAATTTATATTTCCATTTCTTCCCTCTGGTAACGAGGTTAAGCGCGGCGTTGAGTTCTGCCACTCAACACGCATTGCCTCCAGAATTCGGCAGAAAGTGGGGAACGGAGTGTCTTAACACTAGGTTCCCTCTGCCTGCTGTGTGCGGGATACAGCGTGAAGCTGATTTTTTTTTAATTATGTATTGTCGGCCTTTATGCGTCAAAAAGCCAAAACCAAACAAATATATCGTATTCGGTTGAAAAGTGATTCTCAAGGGCAATCAAATATGGTAGTAATAAAACACCATCTGGAACGTAGAAGATCCACGATGGTGCCGGTACGTCTGCAGCACGCACGCAACACAGGATGTTTAAAAATATGCAAGTAGATGATGAAATCGCTTCTACATCGAGAGCGAACTGAATAGGCAAGTTGTGATTGTGAAGAAACATTGGGCAGCAGCTACTGTACCTTTCTGTACGATGTTTGTTTACAATCCATTTGGACATAAGTGTAATATGTATCTATGGTTTCTATGCCAACGACAGATAAACACTTACCGCTGCTTAAATATACTTTTACAGTACGGTTGAATAGTCTTTGTATGATCAATAGGCCAGAAGATTTCAAGTTTTATCACGAATTTAATCACGCGTCTCCTACCATTAGAAAGATACGAGAAGAGTACCAGAGATTGTCCCAGCATTCGTTGCCGACACTAGTCGTCAAAGTACAAAAGTTTTGTATCCGTGTTCCTAATCAGCATTATTTTAACCTTATTATCTTCAATAATGCACAAAGCTTAGGCATCTGATCTGAGGATGTAAAATTTCATGCCTGTGAATGTGCCTGGCTTTGATCTGATCATATTGTAATACCGCTAAGTACAGACAAATTGCAATTACATCATCAGTAGCGGTATCGTCATCATCAAGCCTCAAGCCGGTGAAGCCATATATCGCAACATCAATAGCTTCCTTCACTTCACATCACTTAAAAATGAAAGACGCAAATGATATATGTCTAGTAAATAAAATATAAAGCCAAATACATCTTCAAATTCGTACTCGGGTGTATGTATATCCACCCGGACACAGCATTAGCAGAAATTAAATTCTTTATTTAACGTTTATTCTTAAAATAATTCAAGAACACCGCTAAAATTAAACCCGATATCAAGCCTGATCTTACTACACCAGCTATGACAGTTGCAGTTCATACTCAGCGAGTTCAATTTGTTTTATATTGAAAGTCCTCCAACAACTTATACGTATAATATCTCGATGTATCTTTTATGCCTTTTGTGTCATAATCAAATTCAAATTTAAAATATTCTTTATTCAAATAGACTTATTATAAGCACTTTTGAATCGTCAAATAAACATATAAACAAAAAAGCTACCACTGATTCGGAAGGCAATTCTGCTGAGAAGAGCTGGCAGTACTTTTATCTCAGATCTATAACTAATAAAATTATATTGTACAAATATTTTCTTGTATTGTATAAAAATATTGCCTTGCTTTTAATCCTAAATATATAAATATCATCAGTTACATAAACATATTTACGTACCACAAACAGCCGTGTCCATGACACAACCATACCCAAGATTTTTCCTTGCTTTCATCCTAAATACATAAATAAAAATATGTTATTTAGAACATATCACCAGTTACATAAATGTATTCACGTACAACAAGCGGCCGTGTCCATAAAACAGCCACACCCAAGTTTTTTTAATCTATCGTTTTCTCTAGATACCCAGTGATAAAGAAAGAAAACTACTAAATTAGAATAATAATATAATTTATGTTTTCTTATTACTGAACAAAACTTTCAAAATCCTTGTTGTTTATCTAAAATTTGCGCAATAAAAGCAAAAGCCTGAAATTAGTTGTGTTAATTTATAGAATGCCTCTTTGGATGTATTCCAAATAGCATTTCTCTCGGCGATCTTTAGTGTCTACCTCGTTTTCTACCATTATATACTTAATACAATATCAAGAATAAGTGTAAATAATAGTTTCATATAGTAATTTTACTACAAGTTTTCAGGTTAATAAGTAACTTTAATTTCTGTATATAATTGATATAAACTATAAGGATAAGAATTCAGCATTCTTTCAGTTATTTTTACGGATGCACTCAATAACGGTAGAGCCACACTTTATCATGCTCACTGAGCTATGGAGGTGAGCTAAAGCGTCCCCGTTGAAACAACTGCTTTGTATCAACACTGTTGATATTTATTATACTGCAGCAAGAGGCAACTTTTATTTATTTTGCTAAGCGTTTCGCATTTTTTAAATAAATAGATAAAATATACAAATCCATGTCATAATATAGAGTTCATTTAAATTTCTTTTTAGCTTCACGCTGTATCCCCTATGTAGCAGGGTGCCTAGTGTTAAGATATTCCACTCACTTACTCTCCGCCGAATTCTGGAGTCATTGCGTGTTGAGTGGCGGAGCTCAACTCCAAACAAAATTTCGTGAATCTTTCGATTCGTTTCATTTCTTCAATTTCCTTTTCTATATTTTCATTTCTTCGCTTGGGTGTCATGACAAATCTGGAAAGAAATGTGAATATTAAATATTTTATTGCATCGATCGCGCGTTATACACTTGTGCTCCTGCGCCACGACGGGCTTCAGCAGCATTTAATTATTTTGAGAGAAAACGTAGTGTTTGTCTTAACGGAGTATTTCCGTTCCCCACTTTCCACTGAATTTCGGAGGCATTGCGTGTTGAGTAGCGGAACTCAACGCCGCACTTTGTGTCGACACCAGAGCGAAGAAATGAAAATATACATTTAAATAAATATTTCATTTCGACGCCTGAGGATCGAACTCGTAACAAGTCGATTCTTCAGTCACACAACTGTGGCACTGCGCCTCGACCCCCTCATTTAAAAAATAATATAACGAAAAACTTTTTTATATTAAGTTATGTAAGCATCAATGAATACTTTCAGAAGTTTTCTTGTATAATTTCAAAGCATATTTTCTGTAAAAGATTGTAGAATTCCGATAGCAATCACGCATCTTTAGAGCTCGAGTATTTAGTACAGGAAATTGAGCTTCTACGAACAGCGGAAAACTGTTAAGTATCTGTTCTTATCTGTCTTTGTACTTCAATAATACGTAAAGATACGTTGTATCTTTAGACTTTCAATAATAAAATGTGATAAGAAACCTTATTAACTTTACAAACGTTAAAGTTACTTTCTCGTTCTTTTTTCTCTAAGTTTTCTTTAAGTTCTCAATTGTTGATAGATAACTTTAACTTGATATCAAGTTAAAATTATAATTTTTATATAGCCTTAAAAACAAATTGTATATGGATAAAATGTTTTATAAAAAAATAAAAGATTAAAGATTGTATAAGAATATATTAAAGTCAGTACAATAAACTGAAGTAAACCGTTAATTTAAAAATTTTGCAAACAAATTGAAAACAGCAGGAAATCCATTATTCAATGTTTAAATCAATAATAAAATAATTTTCGTAGAGTGAGTGCTACTTGAAACTGAATATAGCTATTGATACGAACTGACGGGCAATTTACTGCTAGTAAAAGAGAAATTCCAGTACGGTACTATTACGACGTGTACCGGCAAAAGTATTATATTTAGTTTTACATAGTTAAAATGCTTTGTTTACTGCTAACTTATTTTTTTTTATTCATACCTGGGCTATTCTCCGATTGTAGTGTATTCAAATATTTTTAAGGAACCAGGCAAAGTGTGGCGTTAAATTCCGAAATGACTCTAGAATTTGGTGAAAAGTGGAGAATGGATGTGTTTTAACACTAGGTTCCCTGCTGTGTGTGGAATACAGCGTGCATTTGGTGAAATGTGAGGAACGGATGTGTTTTAACACTAGGTTTCCTGCTGTGTGCGGGATACACCGTGAAGCCGATTATAAGGTGTTACAGGTTTTCCAACTGTAATACCTTATAATACCTTAAAATGTTTTTATATTATACACAACACTTTTATATCTCCTATAATATGGGGAAAAATGTTCTTAAATGTATTTAAAATCTTATAAAATTATTAATTTCTTTAAAATATTTACAATATTCAATTTGTCTTTAATTTATATTATTGTAGGTATCATAATCAATTATTTTGTATATTTTAGTAGGCTATGTGACAGATCCTGATTTCTAAAAAAATTGCAACAAAAGTTTGAATCTAACTCAGTGTTCCATCATTAATTTCGATACTATTAATATTGGTGGCTGCTCTGCTTGAGATTTTAGTATAGAATAGATAGTAGACAAATAACATGTTCTTATTGAATACTTTGCTTAAGGAAAAAATCTTGAAGTGATATTTTCAACCCTGGTGCTGGTTGTCTGCTTAGAATTTATTACGACCAATTACCAACAGTCCACATATAAAAAAACCGGTTGAGTGCGAGTCGATAACGCGCATCCATGCTTCCGTACCAATTTTATGATTGAGAAACTTAAATTTTCGAGCGTATCCATTATTTCTTTCATATGTAATTTTGTATGAAATGTAAATTTGTAATAGTTAACTATAAATATAAATTTATTATAATCATTGTTTTATGACGTACCAATAAATGTAGATGTTTCTATGATGTACCCATAAATCTAATTTTTTTTCTTTTTTTGTAATGTAAATTCTGACTTCTTGTTAAATTTTACAATTTAACAATCAAAACAAAATTTTTAGGGCACTACCCTACCTTTTAATTGCGTTGACTTAAATTATGTCCCAAGGGCCTTAATTTGATATTAATTTCAGATGACAGGACAGATGGACAGGCATGCAGGCCGACGGGTAACAAAGAGATCCTATAAGGATTCCTTCTTTCTCTTTTGATGTACGGGACCCTAAAAATGGCAAAGACGGATATGTCTATAAATTTAACATTAATATTATTTCTCTACTGTAAATAGAAAAATAAGTGAGTATAAAGTAATCCTTTCATAAAAACCTGTGTAAAACACGTTGTGAGGCTGAGGACAAGCAGCGGTCATTCCATTAGCGACACACGTGTTGCTATTTACACGCAAAACTCATTATCGCGCCTTCATCGGTAAGCTTTTATGTTTTGTATGAAAAGAAAACCTTACATGTTCTTATGTTCAATGATTGGAATAAAATTTGTAAGCAATAAAAGTTTTCATAAAATACTACTGCCATTGGTACACCATAGGCTCGAAAGTGTGAAAATCAGCATCATGTTCTATCTCGTTTACAACAGAGAAGGCAGAGAGAACCTAGTGTTAAGACACTATGTTCTCCACTTTACAAGATATTACGTCGTTTTGTGAGGGCCCATCGAGTGGAATGCGGGTCTGTCACTGACTATTATAAAAAGGGCCGTCCATTAGTATCATACAACAGTTCTGTAGCTAGCCCATAAACTCCATTCAATAGTCCCGGTTTAAATTTCCGCATGTTTTATAGTTCCTACGCATTAACCTGCGATCATTACTGATTTCGGCGAATGTGTCACAGTAAAACATTATATATTCTCTAAGGGGACTTTTGGGAACTGTGTCAGTTTTTATTGAACCCGAGATACACAGGAATAGAGAAACATAGATATATAATAATATGGAAACATAATCTCTATATATAATAATCTCTATATATAAAAAGACAGTAAAAATATTTTGTCTGTACATTTTGTAATTTTGACTGAAATGGACAGAGGGACACTTAAAAAGAATAATAGAAAGCAAAAAGATTTTTTTTGAATTTCTGGTCTGACTGTCTGTCTGTCTGTCGACATATTTTTGTCCGCATTTTTCTCTGAAAGTACTGAACCGATTTACTTGGAAATTTCACCAATTGCTTTGTTTTAACTTAACTTAACTACTAAAGGGCTGGTTCATCAAAATCGGTTCATTAAAAAAAAAGTTATCGTTATTTGAAAGAAGTCATAATTAATTCAACACAGAGATAAAGAAATCATTCTTGAAAGAAATATCAAGTAAATACAAAGATTTTTTGGTTGGTTCGTTCATATAATATATGTAACTAATTTAAAAACTGTACAGGAGTTATATATATATAGAATATGCAATTATTACAGTTATTTTACAAAGAATATTATGAATCCTTCAAATCAATAATTTAACATTTAAGGCTGTTTCTGAATGAGTAAATTAAATTATTCACTGACATCAGCACATTTAACAGAGTATATTATATAGGTAAAAAGAACATAAAGTTACATTAATTGCAAAAAAACTGCTTACGTAATACTTGAACGGCCCCTATATATATTTTTTGTTTTTTTAATTACGTGGCAAATTTCATACAAAATGCAACAAAAACAATGCACAAACGCTTGTATCTTTTGATTGGGTTGTCTTAGAAGCTGAATATTTGATATTAATTTACTTTGATAACTCTACGCGATCTTGAGATAAATGGTCTTGACAGACGGACAGACAGCAAAGTGATGCAGTTATAAGAGCTCCATTTTCTTCTTTTGAGGTACGGAACCTTAATAATGATAACATGTTTTAATTACAGATCTAAAAAGTTAATGAATATATAACACGTCAATAGTCTTATTCTATTTTTAACGTTTTTAAAGTGTTATTCCACACTTAGGAAAGAAAAATACTTATTTAGAAAACGTATAAAAATTTAACGTAGCGGGACTCGAAAATATATAAAACGGTTTTTTACGTTTTCTAAATAAGTAGTCTTATCCTAGTATTTTTTTTAACCACATTAACATATTATGTAGTGGTTTGTATGATGTATCATATTGTTGATAATATTGTTAATCACTTGTTTGAACACAAAGACTAGATTTCCTCGAAGGCATTCAACCGGCCACTGCATATTGATTGATGTCTAATCGACAATATTAATCCTGAATATATGTACGTCTGTATATATCAGCTTCACGCTGTATCCAGCATACAATAGGGTAGGCAGAGGGAACCTAGTATTGAGACACTCCGTTTCCGTTAGTCGTGGCGCAGGGGCACCAGTGTGTGACTGTAAACGCTACTGGTTGTAGATTCGTTCCCTACTCGAGGAAATCATAAATATTTAATATATTTATTTCTACGCTCTGGTGTCGAGGCAAAGCGGGCGTTGAGTCCCGCAATTAGAATTTGAATTTATATTTAAAAAAAATACAATTGGCTATAAAGTAACAAATAAGTTGCCAAGCCTTACGTGGGTCGCTAGAACATTAAAAAAATCCTGCTAGGAATGATTACTTACACCTACGCGTGAAAATTTCAGTAGCCGTTTTTACACGCGTAAAATTTATTATATATAAATTTTACGCGTGTATTATTTTTTTATTTTGAAGCCAGTCGTGGCGCAGCGGCACGAAGTGTGACTGTAAAATCAATTGGTTGTGGGTTTGATACCCACTCGAGGAGATGAAATATTTACTTAAATTTATATTTCCATTTCTTCGCTCTGGTCTCGAGGTCTAGCGCGGCGTTGAGTTTTGCTACTCAACACGCAATGCCTCCAGAATTCGGCAGAAAGTGGGGAACATATTAATATGTAGTACTTTCTACAATTTGGATGTCTTTTTATTTGAGACTGTGACTTAAAGTTTGAACTAAATTCTTTGATTACAGTCAGTCATAGTAGTAAAAATGTGATATATTGTAATAATACATTGATACTTAACATATGGATATTATAAAAAGAATAATTTTCACTAGGTTCAATCTGCATACTCTACCACACACAAACATAACATGAAAATATGATGCAACAAATATAAAATAACATTTCTTACCCAATCTGCATAAGGGTAAGATATTTATTTTTCACTGAGCTATTAATTTGCATCCGTAAAATACGGCAGTGTGCAGTCTGTATTTGCATAACATATGCATTATCCACGGCTCTTACAAATAAAAATCGATAGTTGGTAAACTTATCTTTAGTGCAGACAGTACTCGTATGCTTCTAGCCATCATTAACGCTTTTACGAGTATTATGTACGAAATTTCGTGGCGCAGTGGCACGAAGTGTGACTGTAAAAACGACTGGTTGTGGGTTCGATCCCCACTCGAGGAGATGAAATATTTACTTAAATTTATATTTCTATATCTTTGCTCTGGTGTCGAGGCTAAGCGCGGCGTTGAGTTCTGGCACTCAACACACAATGCCTCCAGAATTCGGCAGAAGTGGGGAACGGAGTGTTTTAATACTAGGTTACCTCTGCCTACCCTGCTGTGTGTGGGATACAGCGTGAAGCTGAAAAATGTGCGAAATAGATATATAACAGTGCAGTGAGTTTATGAAAGAGCAATTAAGACACGCATCAGTGTGTTTAGCCAAGTTAGAAAGCTGAAAAGGGGCAAAGTGTATTTACAAGAACCATTTCAAACTACTTTTGAGCATAATCTGTTAACTTACTACTTAGTATATAGGCATGAAGATTTTTTTTTGTAATATTATTATAAAGTAAATGTATACATATATACCCCTATACATGGGTAAAGTTTATATCAAACATAAAAAAATCCTCGTGAAACTTGAATTTATAAACATTTGCTTAATTATATAGATCACTATTATACAAAAGAAACATAAGTTGAAATTGTGTTCCATGTTTTTATATTAAATTTTAATATTTCTTGACTTATAATATTATATATAATAGTAATTCTATACAAATTCTCAATGTAGTATTTAATGATATTTAGAAGAAACACACAGTAAGTTCAGTTGAGTTCATTAAATATGGTGACCCGGTTGAAATCAAAACGTTACTTACGTACGTTATAGACGTTATAGAAAACGAAAATAATTCGAGAAAGAGAGACTTGGAAAAAAAGATATCCAGTAAACATACGGCAATCTCCTATAACAAAATAAACAGATATTTACATTATGTACTCAATAGCTTAGGTAAGCCAAGTACTTTTTTGAAAACATACAAAAATTTTAACGTAGGGATTTGGATGGTTTCCAAGAGGCCGTTTTGTGCTGTGTGATCCCGGCCTAGAATAAGATCATCCTGGTACTGGTGGTGTCGTAAGAGGCGACTAAAGTACGTGTGGTAGAGTCATATCGCCAGCAATGGCAACACGCATGGGCAGACTCGACCGGATCATTACCACTCCCGGCATTTAAAACCGACGTGAAGTAGTGGTTTTATGCCACTGCGTTTCGTATCAGGTAATGCCGGGCTCCGGCGCCCAACCCACCTTACAGGCAGGCAACGCACCTGTAGCTCCTCTGGTGTTGCACGGGGTCGTGGGCGGCGGTGATCACTTACCATCAGGTAACCCGCACGCTCGTTTGCCTTGTCTTTTCCATAAAAAAAAGGCGCGGGTTCAAATCTCTATCTCTATAAGTTAATTTTGTTTTATGTTTTCTAAAAAATATTTTTCTTTCCTAAGTGTGGAATAATATTTTAAAAATGTAAAAGTTCGTTTACTATATTTCTTATGTATGTCAAGCGTAACATTCGCCAATTCATCACTAGTCAAAAATGCTTATGAGATATTTCTATTACATCAGAGATACAAACATTATATATAAGTTTTAAATGAATATAATCTTTATATTCATGACATAACATACTAAAATTTTTCGATAAATTTTGTTATGGATAGGTTTTGCTGACGCAGTACGTCCCTAAGACCTAGGACAGTAACAGGTGCGTACACAAGGCTTTTATAACTTGGTATTGTATACGAAATATAAAATTTCGACCTTGAAAAGATGTTTTATTTTTTTCTTTTTCGTGTCTTTAATCTTTAGACATCTAATGAGATCATTAGATAAATAAAGATTACTTTTGTTTTTAAAAAAACATCAGATAGGAAAAAAAATACGTCTATATTATGCATGTAGGGGTATTGCACAATACTTAATATTGTTCATAAACAACATTTGTAATCGCACTAAATCAGCGTCCTAAATTTATTCGCTACAAATACAATTGTGTAATTATTTTCCACTATTGTTTTGTAGCGTATAAATAACCAAATGAAATATATAATAAAAGAGTTCAATATTAAGTCTCGTATCATTAACATCGCCACGCTGCCATATCCCACATGCACATAGTCTAGTTAGCTAAATTCTTATATATATATGAAAGTGCCAAAGTTTTGGGCCACAACTACAATTTCATCAAAAAAATTAGAATAACTAGTGAGAATTGACGACCTCTTTTTTTACTATCACGTAATATAATACTTTCTTGAAATGCCTTTACCAGCAATGACTACAGCGCGGCTCCATTAATGTGAGATTTGATCTTCTGGCTTGAGGCCAATCGTGGTGCAGAGAAACAAATGTCTGACTGTAAACATGACTGGTTGTGAGTTCGATCCCCATTTGAGGAAAGTGACTCGAGAAGAATTTTCATTTCTTCGCTTTGGTGTCGAGACAAAGTGCAGCGTTGAGTTTCACCATTCAATATGTTTCAAGCACGCATATGAAATGGAGTGTTATAACACTATGTTCTCTCTGCCTACCATGCTGTGTGCGGGATACAGCGTGATGCTGATTTTTGATTTTTTAAAACAATAAGAGTGGCTCAAAACTTTTGAAAGCTACCGTGTCGTTGAACTATAATTTAAGCACTGATATTTTAAATGCCAATTACTTCTTAAGAATAATACCTTTATGTATAATTGTCTCCAATTTTTTTTAATAAACCTTACACTAAACTCCAAAAAAATCTCTAAGTTGTTTCGGTATTGTATCATGATATGTCGTTACATCTAAAACACATTCTTTTGACCTCTCAAAATATAAATCTGAGCACCTGCGCTTCCAATCGTATGAGACATGTTGTTGGTGTGATTTCGCTTACTTTTCTTTGACTAAATCTATAAATCTTATATAGTACTAGTCTTGTGTAGTATAATATGTGGTTATTATGTGTAAGTTCTGGAAACATTATTGTGATAATAAAATAATTTATAAACTATTTTTTAACTTGTTTTCACTGTGCCCGTTGAAAGAATCATGGAAAAATAAATACTTTATGATAGAGTTTGGTTTTTATTACTTTATAAAAATCAAAATTTAACATTAGTTATTAAAACGAATCGCTTTCCATCGATGTAGGTAAATAAGGACACTTCAATCTTTCAAACAACACGATAGAATCTTCATATAATTTTAATTAGTAGAAAGAGTGGTTCTGGAGGAGAATATCAAAAAATATTAATGTGACGTCGTAAAAAATACACTTTTTATCCGCAAAATTGGAAATTGCGAAATTGAATCGAAATTACGATCCCTAATCGTGAAATAACGAAATAATTTACGTGGATAAAACCGTGAATAGAAGTCTAGTATATAACAAGGATGACTGACAAGGATTATTTTCTATGTTTTTGGAATTCATATCAAATATGCTTAACATACATAAATTCTGTTAATGTCATAATTGAAATGATCATTTATTAAAGAGATTTCAATATCATATTTGAATGATGTTAACACAACAATATTTTATTGTGTCAATTCCTGTATAGAACAGCACAGCTTGTTGCGTTGACCTATTTCTAAAAGACCTAATTTTGCTTAATCAATAACATTTTAATTGTAACGTTACTATTTTATAATGTAACAAGTACTGGTATAACATCGTAACACATCGGGACTGTGTTCATCTGTTAACCGGAAACGGAACCGGCGGAAGCAGCCCCACTGTACACGCCGTGACTTGGGTTCGATTCCCACTTGCGACAATGAATTATTTCCCCATTCTAGTAAGAGAAAGTGTGTTGTCGATTTCCGCCACTCACATAGTGTCGCCAATTCCAGTAGAGAAGGTAGTTTTTTGACACTAGCTCCTCTATGTCTATCTTGCCATATGCGTGATGCTAATAAAAACGTTGTTAATTCGTTATAAAAATCTTAATTAGATATTACATACTTGCTTAAAAAAGTCATAATAAGTGACTGTGACAATAAGACACTTTTCTACATTGTACACAGAAAGAAGTTTTTTGTAAAGCGTAATACGATGTATTCCGCACACAGCAGAGTAGACAGAGGGAATCTAGTGTCAAGACACTCCAGTCTCCATTTTTCGCCGACCACCCTCTAGTTCTCTCTAGGCCACTTCTAGTCTATATTAAGTGTAATAATTTTAAAATTATTTTGTTCACTTTAGTATGTTACCTATATTAAAAAAAATATAATATGCTGTTGTTTTTAAAATTGATACGAACGTAGAAAATACTCAAAACACGACTGTGGGGTGTGTGCTTTGCGTTTATCACATAACGGCAGCCTTGCTGTAGTGCGTTCGATCCAAGGACTTATGTTGATCTCACAAATCAATCGACATCACGAATCACCATTCTAATACCATCTATATATATAAAAGGACTTGTGCTGACTGACTGAGGTAAGACGCACGCAGAGCCGTAACCCCTGATGGTAGAAACGTGAAATTTGGGCAGATGTTTATTTTCATATTCTGGACATCCACTAAGAAGGGATTTTGAAAAATTTTAACCCTAAAGGGATGAAATAGGGGTTGAAAGTTTGTATGGATTTTTTTTTAAAATTGGCACCGATTCTTATAAAATTTTAAATCCAGACTCTTAAAAATATTTCATTGAACACGTGTTTTATGGTTTTTAAGAATTTACCACCTAAGGGTTCAAATAAGGGGTTGAAAGTTCATATGGAAAAATCTTTAAATAGCCACCGATTTTTATAAAAAAATAAATTCAGACTGTTAAAAATATTTTATTGAACACGTGTTTCGTGGTGTTTCTAGAATTCACTCCTAATAAGCGGGCGAAGCCGCGCGCGCCCTCTAGTCTTAATATAAACAAGCGTAACAAGTACCTTGAATATAAACACGACAGGTTTACAGTCACACGGTTAGGACTCCCGCCTGAGGAAATTAAATATTTAATATTCGATTTCTTCGTTCTGGTGTCGAGGCAAAGCAAGACCTTAAGTGCAAACACTTAACACGCGATGCCTCCAGAATTCGGAGGAAAGTGGTGAGCGGAGTGTATTTAGTATCCCTCTACCTCTCCTGTTAAATAAAAAATAAAATAAATAAGTCAGCTTCACGCTGTATCCCGCACACGGCAGGGTAGGCAGAAGGAACTTAGTGTTAAGACACTCCGTTCCCCACTTTCTGCCGAATTCTGGAGGCATTGCGTGTTGAGTGGTTGCACTTAAGGTCTTGCTTTGCCGCGCTTAACCTCGACACCAGAGCAAAGAAATGGAAATATAAATTTAAGTAAATATTTCATCTCATCGAGTGGGGATCGAACCCACAACCAGTCGGTTTTACAGTCACACCTCGTGCCACTGCGCCACGACTGGCCTCAAAAAAGTAAAAGTGAAAAAAAAAAGTTTAATGGAAAAAAAAACCGTGAGTACGCCTTTACATTTATAAAAGCCTATATGTACAAAAGAGGTCACTCCATTAGAGAGACACGCGTTACTATTTGTGCGAAGGCCTCGTTACCATTGTGGCAAAACACTTTTACTGTAATGAAAAGAAACAAACTTTTCCTATTTCTACGTGTTTTCGGATAAAAGTTACCAAAGCCGGAGCCGTTGTTCAGATTTAGATAATTAACAACTCTGGCTGTCAACATTATATATATTATCATTTTAGCAAATATACTTGGATAACATACCTACTTTATTTGACACGATTTATAAAAATAATTTTATGTAATGCATTGTTTGTTTTTATTTGTTTTGTTTTTCTCAGCTTCACGCTGTATCCCGCATGTATCAGAGTGGTCAGAGGGGGCTTAATGTTAAAACACTCCGTTACCCATTTTCTACTGAATTCCGGAGGCATCTGGTGTTAAGTGGTGGAACTCAACGCCGCGATTTGCCTCAACAGTCTTACACTACGACCAACCCTTGACGCCACGACTGGCTTTAATTTATCAAGATTTATAACAATGAATCTTAATAAATCAAGATTTAAAAAAAAAAATGTTGTTCATTCAAATTATATAAGCATAAACTAAGGTGACATAGCAATCTCAAGGACGAGAGCAAGTATTCATCGTCGAATTAATTTGTCGCGTACATTGACAAAGGCTACAAGAGCCTCAGTTATGAATAGTAATCAAACGCGTTTGCCGCCGTTAATATCATTGCGGCATGATATGAAATGCAGATGAGATCTTTTAGACCTCTTTGTTAAACTTCTCTAAGTAAAATTATTTCTAAGCACGATAACATTTAAATAGGGCAATATTTAAATGTGGCCTTTGTCAGTGATCTTACTCGAAACTATAGTAACAGCTAATAGTTTAAATTTTAAAGACAAAAGTATATAATATGTTTTTAGTATATTATACTAACGCAAACAACATAATTTAAAAATTATTACACTTAATATAACCAGAAGTCGCCTAGAGAAGACTGGAGGATGTTCGGCGGAAAATGGAGGCTGGAGTGTCTTGACACGAGATTCCCTCTGTCTACCCGGCTGTAAATTAGCGAGACACCGGCTGTATGCGGGATACAGCGTGACGCTAAAAAAATAAACATATTACGCCTTACAAAAAAAAAAGTATGATCTTTAAACACCTTTCCATATGAAATGTAGTCACAAGTGCCATATTGTTACGGAAGATGTATACAGAGACCGTAGCGTGTGGCGCTCCGTTCTCTCTGACTATGAAGCTAAATTATATTAGATTAGATTAAGTGCATATACCCAAAAACTAAAGTTTAACTTTATTCGCCGCAACATAAAAACCTATAAGATATTTCCCAATTGAAATACTAAAATTAGTACAGATCCCTCTGGATCGCGCTTGGCGGGGTTTTTCTTAAACATATTCAAATAAAAAAATATGTAGTTTAAGCGGGCGAAGCCGCGAACGGGTCGCTGGTTCACTTATATTTTATATTAATACCAACATTTATGTTAAATTTAAGGCTCACTCAGAGACGATATTCTGAAAAAATAATAAACAAGTGAAGTAAATTATTCTATTCTCTATTTTACATTTATGAACTGGCGTTATTATAATACAAATGTTATAAATTATTACTTTTGTATCATTACAACGACCTTATAGTATAGCATAGTATTTAAAAAAATGTCCGTATTAATTGTTTGTGTCTCGATAATTTTAAATAGAATATAACATTTATTATTTGGGATTTTTATACCATACTAGAGGGCGCGCGCGGCTTCGCCCGCTTATTAGGAGTGAATTCTAAAAAAAACCACGAAATACGTGTTCAATAAAATATTTTTAACAGTCAGAATTTTAATTTTTATAAAAATCGGTGGCAGTTTAAAGATTTTTCTATATAAACTTTCAATCCATTATTTGAACCCTTTGGGGTGAATTCTTAAAAACCATGAAATACGTATTCAATGAAATACGTATTTAAGAGTCTGAATTTCAAATTTTATAAAAATCGGTACAGATTAAAACTTTTTTCCATACAAACTTTCAACCCCTATTTCATCTAATATGCTCGCAAAAACTTTGCGTTCGCTTTGAACGTTAACAATGAATGTAAAATATTTAACATTTCACGTAAATATTTTCATATTTATTAAGCAAATATAGCGCAAAGAAGTACGAAGAACAGGCAAATAACAGCAGAATATCGTGAATCAAATTTTAATAAAAATATTTGCTTAAATTGGATCTTTAATTCATATTTTATTTATTTATAATGTTAATAATGGAATATTAACGTTTCCAACATTGAGTAGGAATAACAAAATGGTGAACGGATTTATTATACGCGCAGATGTTGACAGTTTTGATCAATTCTATATATCAAAGTGCATGACAGAGTACGGATTTCCTAGTATTGGGAGTGACCATTAGGCAGCTAACATTATGTATGCAGACTAAAAAGAAAAATATACATACATGCACTTCCATACGTGGGTTTTGAAAAATTAAAATGCAAATGGAAATGTACAAATAAAAAAGTGCATAACATATTTTTTTTTAAGTAATTTTGTATTTATATAAATTTATATTTTCATTTCTTTGCTCTGGTATCGAGACAAAGCGCGGCGTTGAACTCTGCCACTCAACACGCAATGCCTCCACAATTCGGTAGTAAGTGGGGAACGGAATGTCTAAGCATTAGGTTCCCTCTATCTACCCTGCTGTGTGCGGGTTACAGCGGGAAGCTAATCGTAAAAGCGTAAAGATTTTCATCACTTTGTCTACATATGTAACATATATACTTCATATTTCATTTTAAACCAATTTCATGTACAACTTTTACCTGCTTCACCAAAGTGGATCGATTAAGTTTTCTATCATACTTACATGATCATTTTAAGTGCCCGACGTAGCTGGTATTCTAGGTACAGTTACATCAAATGGATTACCTTAATTTATTTTGTCTTTGACATTTAATTTTCGTTAATCCTGAAATATTATATTTTAATTATTTTTAATTTTTTATTTGCTTTATTAAATCTTTATTCTGATGAGTGTATGTATAGACATGATCAAATCACCATTGAAATAATATACTTTAAAAATATACCGATAAGTTTAAGCATGTTTATATCATAACATGGAGCCATAGACTGTGTAAATACTGCTTACTGTAAATCAATATTGCTTATTCACCGTTTGCAGTGGAAGTGCACAAAAATGTATTTCGACGTTACATTAGAAAGCTTCGACATTCTATTCTAATATATCCGTATTATGAGGATATGCTCTCAAATGATTATATACCTATATTAGTAGGAGTAAAAGTAGAGTAAAAAAAAATCAACTATATCTCGCACATAGCAGAGTAGGCAGTCCTCGACTTTCCGCTGAATTTTTCGAGGCATTGCGTGTTGAATGTCGGCAGAGAATTTTAATAATTTATAATTCGTACCCTCGAGTGGGGATCGAGCCCACAACCATCGCGTTACAGTCACTTCCTTGTGCCACTACGCTACGACGGCCTCATAAAGCTTAAAAGTTATATGATTATGTTTTATATTATCTAATATTGATCTTATATTTAATTTAGCTTACAAAAATTACTGCGTTTGTAGTATTGTCATTACCGCTATTATATATAGAAAACGCTAACTGGCAACAATCCAACACATATTTGCATTGTGATCTTTTGAGACAACGGAGCTTGGATTAATTCTCTTTCTCTTGTCTTTGTTATTTATACATACACATATGTAATGTCCTCGCCGCTATGTATTCAACGTAGTCCTTTTGCTGCTGCTATTCACAATATTACAATATATACATTTTTAGATTTTAAATGCTTTATCTCGCATATTGCAGGGTAGGTAAGAGAGGATCTAGTAATAACTCCATCTTCTGCTTTCCATCCAAATTCGAAACACTCCGTTGAGTGCGCAAACTAAAAGCCAAACTACTTCCCCTTGACATACAACCCTGAAATTGGTACAGAACCCTCGATATGCCGGTCTGATCCGCATTTGGTCGGTTTTTATTTAAGTTTAGTAAGCAAAGTAATAATTTTTATTTTATATATAAGTTGTAAACAAACAAAATTTCAATTTGTATTTTTTAAATAAATCTCTTTGAGAAAATTTACTTCTTATTTTAAAATAGTAAGACGGCAAACTAGGTAGGCAGTAAAGACCATCGGGAGAAATGCTATTTGGAAAGCACCCAAAGGAGCGTTTGAAAAAATTCAAGTAAATAATTTCTACTATTCGTCGAATTTGAGATGAATAAAGAGAATTGCTAAATTAATTTATATATGTTATCCTATAAATATTCTATAAGTCTAAAAGTTTTCATAAAATTGGGTATTGTGATACTGTCTTTAGTATGGTAGTATGTGCTATATACGGGATACAGCGTGAAGCTGATTTATTTATTTTTAATAATCTTTAAGAGTTGGGCTAATAAGTAATTATTTACCAAATACTTTTTAGCCCAACCTATGATCTCTTTATTATTTACATGCGGAAGTTGTCATTTGTGCCAATAACTTTTTGAGACAATAGTAATTTGTATTTAAATAAAAATATTTAATTTTTATGTTGTTTTTTTTTCTTTTTATTCCTGGAGTATGAAGAGATATACCACCTCACAATACCTTACAGTTATATTTAATACTGCCTTCGATATTTGATATAGTAGGGTAGGAAGAGGGAACCCGAGAACCTAATGCTAATATACTATGTTTCCATTAAGATACGACCCACTTTCTGCCTAATTCTGGAGGCACTGCGTCTTGAGTGGCGAAACTCAATGCCGCACATTGTTTCGTTACCACATCGAGAAAATGAAAATTTTAAATATTTCATTTCCTCGAGTTTATAGTCATAGGCTTGCGTCACTACTGGTCTAATCTTATATATGTATAAGTGATATTCTTTTGAGGTCCGGTCGAGGCTTTTCGTAGTCGCAAAGTCATCTTAAAACAGAAAACTCGCAGATTAACTCGAAATATATTCTTAAACAAAAGTGAACAGAAAAATATTTCTATCTAAACATTCATGATGTTAAATATAACAAATTTTACTATAAATAAGCCAGTAGATTTATTACATGTTATGTTTATAATAGTACGTTACTAACTTGCTGTTCTGATATAGCAGAAAGTTACTTAGTCTAATTACTCTTCAAGTCTAACTAAGGAAACTTCATGTGAGCTTCTGTAACAGACTGGTGAAATAGTTTGGAATTCTCGAGTATCTTATTTTAATTATCTTTGTTGAATCCTACTAAAAATATACATACATAAGATGCTTTTAGGGAATCTATATTTTTGAAAAAAATTTTATAAAGTTTTTTGCATTATGAAATAATACAAACTTATTTTTTTTCTTCTATTAGTCCAGTTTTTTTCTTATATTTATAATGTATGGTTGTTTCTACTACTTTTTAATATTAGGCACCTACTCGTAAACTTTAGACACAACTTTTAGCCTATCTGTGGCGTATAAGGTCGTTTGTCATAAGTAATGTTGCTTTGCAATTTCAAAACTCTCGTAAAATATACTATGTATATGGCGATGTATATTTGTCCCTTGTTAAACATTTTCATATAATAAGTCCCAACTGAAACAATAATACTCATAAACATCGATACAATTTCCGTCGTATTTTAAAAGCATTGCATATTGAATAGCGGAACTCAACGCTGTGCCTTTTGCGTCAACAGCAGAGGGAAAAAAATGAAAATATTAAATATTTAATTTCCTAGAGTGGGAAACTAATCCATAACCTGTCGCGTTCACAGTCACACACTTGTGCTCCTGTGGCATTTTTTCTGAATCTGAAATGAGAAAAAAATAATAGAATTTTGCAATACCAACTTCAAACCAGGAGCCGAAGCAAATTCAATATATTAGCTTTTTGAAATAAGAAGTTGTAATATATTGTTTTTTTACATTTTTATAATGCACTCGTCATATTTGAATAATTTTTAAATCGCATGAGTACACAAACCTAAGAAAATAATGTTTTAGCAATTTAAAATGAATAAGGAGACAATTGACCTTTACGAATAAATGCAATTTGAATTCACATTGTCAATAACTGGACAGGGACCAGGGGCTACTTATTCATACAATCGACTGCACTTTCAATTATATCTTAGATAATCGAATATTCATCGATTTATACTTAGTATCCTTTGAAAATTATATATTATATGGTAAAATTAATATCAGTAACTTCGGCGGAAAATGGGGAACGGAGTGTCTTAATACTAGGTTCCCACTGCCTACCCCGCTGTGTGCGAGATACAATATGAAGCTGATTTTTTTTAGTTTTAATTTATTCTCATTTTTCTTAGTTTTGTTAATGTATAATTATTGTAATTGTGTTCTCAGTCAAAGTCAGACTCGTTTTTATTTATCTGGTTATCTGGTTAGAGGAGATTTTTTTTCATATTAGAAAGAATTATGTAACATTTAATAATGCACTATTAATTTTTGCATAGTTCCTTCTAATATTGTTGGAGCGCCCATTTTGGATTAACAACAATATTGACTATACGCATATAATTTCATTGTTTTCAGAACTGAAGTCATTATCCAAATTTCAGCTCAATCGGACACTGGAAAGTGAGTGATTTCTTGATTTTCATTTATTACACTACATATGAAACTATATGTAGTAGTAGTATATTAAACTATTTGTTAAAATAAAAGGCTTAAAATAAAGCAACAAATTAGCAGCAGCCATTTCAATATGACCCAATCAATTTATAAAACAGTGATAAATATTGTATAGCAGCTATCAATAAAATTAATTGCCAATATGAAAATTTCACTTCATCATATTAACTTATAACTTCATATTAATCGGATAATTTATATAATTTCGCTGTAAATGTGAGCAAAAAATATATTTTTTATATTATAATATAAAGATATTTTTATTGGAAAAAACTTAACTTATAAGAATTCTGTTAACACAGCTTCAGCACAGTTTTAATGTTTGTGTAGGCAGAGTTAACCCCAGAATCTAGTGCTTTGACACTCCCTTCCCATTGAGACACTTCCCCACTTCCCGCTGAATTTTCGAAGTATTGCTTGTTGAATAGTGTTTGAAGCTCAACACTGCGGTTTGTAATTTTTATTTCCTCGCTACCAGATCGAGGTAATAAAAGTTATACAGTTCATTATCATAATAATTACAGTAATAACTTCTTTGTTACAATTTTAAATAATAAGAATTATTAAAAGTAAATAATACCAACCCTAATTCATCATCATCTCTCATTTTATATATAACCAGAACTTTATATATAACTCATTTTATATATAACCAGAACTTTATAAAGATAGAACTTTATAAAAAAAAACAGGAGTTCATTAGTTCAAGCCTTGCGCATTGAACTGTTGATATAGTTACCAAATGACCCAGTCGAGGTTGGTCACTTCGCAAGGATTTATGCAAGGGCGGCGACGCGAGAAGCCCGCGGCGGCTTGCAGCTTTGCCTCTCTGCAACCGACTGCACTGTTCTACTACGAACGTAGGGTTTGATTAATGTATGCATACGAGACCGTACCGCCGATAAACTACCGAATGTATGCCTCATCACTTACGGAGATCGAGACAATGTAGTTGTAAGTGCATTGTCCTTAAAAATTGTGCTTTATAGTAGTTTGGATGTAAAAGCCCGGCGTTGAGTTCCGCCACTCAATACGCAATGCTTTGAAAAATTCGGTGGAAAGGGGGAACGTAGTATTACTACTACTTAATACTAGTTTCCCTCAGCGTATTCTACTGTATGCGATTTTGCATCCAAACTACTAATGCAAAATAATATATGCTCTCGACATGTAGCCCGTAATAGTATAAAAATGAATTATATTAAGAGTGGGCAAAGAGAACTCTCTTCAAGACTGAATGTTGAGATCTGGCAGAAGTGTACACCGCCCTTTGTCTACCAAATAGGGGAACTATAAATAATTCTGAGTTTGAATCAAACCCATAACCACTTAAAATTAATGTTTTATTACGAAAAAAATATACAAAAATATAATTATATTTAATATTTAATTCATTCAATAAATATTCAAAGAGACTAAGTTCGTCTCCATTAATTATTTTCAAGATAGCTGAATCCGTTTCATGATATTAATATAAATCTCCACTAGCACTTGACTGGATTTATAATTAAAAGTATATTTTTTTCTTTTCATATACTCTTTTTACGTTACTTTTAGTATTTCACTAAAAGTAAGGTAAATTCTTAGTGATAACTAAAAATATTATTAAACGAGCAATTTATTATAGTTGGAATAATAAAAAAAATATCAGCCCCACGCTGTATCCCGCACACAAGTGGGTAAGCAGAGTGAATCTAGTATTAAGACACTCCTTTCCTCATTTTTCGCCGCAATCTGGATGAAGTACGTGCTGGGTGGCGTAACTCAACGCGCTGCCTATGTTTCGGCACTAAAGCGAATAAATTTAAATATTTAATATTTCATTTCCTCGAGTGGGGATCGAACCATCGCGTTACAGTCACACCTTTATGCCTCGACAACATTTCAAATTGTATTTTTTAAATAAATCTCTTTGAGAGAAATTACTTCTTATTTTAAAATAGAAAGTCGGCAAACTAGATAGGCAGTAAAGACCACCGAGAGAAATGCTATTTGGAAAGCACCCAAAGGAGCGTTTGAAAAAATTCAAGTAAGTAATTTCTACTATTTGTCGAGTTAAAGAGAATTGTAAATTAATTTATATATGTTATTGTATTAATATTCTATAGTCTAGAAGTTTTCATAAAATTGGATATTTTGATACTGTCTGGTCGTTTTTATTATAAGCTTGTTGAATCGAAGCAGAATTTATGTCTAACTAACACCAACATCGAGGTGCCGTGGGACAGCGTACAGTGTTTGACTGTATGATAGGTGTGGGTTCGATCACCTATTACCCAGCCACCAGCATTAATTTCAAATTTTTAAATTAAGACAGTTTTTTGACACTAGGTTATGTTTGCCTTTCTTGCTGCGCTCGCTCGCTCCGGTCTGGTGTCGAGGCAAAGCGCGGCGCTGAGTTCCGCCATTTAACATACAATGCCTCTATAATTCGGCAGAAAATGGGGAACAGAGTGTCTTAACACTAGGATCCCTAATTCGTGCGGAATACAGCGTGAAGCTGATTTATTTATTTTTAATAAGCTCTTTAAGAGTTGGACTAATAAGTAATTATTTACCAAATATTTATTAGCTTAACCTATGATCTCTGTACCACTTACATACGGAAGTTGTCATATGTGCTAATAACTTTTTGGGATAATAGTAATTTGCATTTTTTAATTAAAATAGCTGTTATTTTTATGTTGTGTTTTTTCATCTTCAAACATCATCATCATCTTAAAACAGAAAACTCGCAGATCAACTCGAAATATATTCTTAACTAAAGGTGCACAGAAAAATATTTCTATCTAAGCATTCATGATGTTAAATATAACAAATTTTAGTATAAATAAGCTAGTAGATTTATTACATGTTATGTTTATAATAGTACGTTACTAACTTGCTGTTCTGATATAACATAAAGTTATTTAGTCTAATTACTCGTCAAGTCTAACTAAGGAAACTTCATGTGAGCTTCTGTAACAGACTGGTGAAATAGTTTGGAATACTCGAGTATCTTATTTTAATTATCTTTGTTGAATCCTACTAAAAATATACATACATAAAGATGCTTTTAGGGAATCTTTATTTTTTTATGATTAAAAATTGGTTTTTTGCATTATGAAATGGTACAAAATTATTTTTTTTACTTCTACGGTCTAGTTTTTTTTGTTATACTTATAATTTATGGTTGTTTCTACTACTTTTTAATATTAGGCACCTACTCGTAAACTTTAGACACAACTTTTAGCCTATCTGTGGCGTATAAGGTCGTTTGTCATAAGTAATGTTGCTTTGCAATTTCAAAACTCTCGTAAAATATATTATGTATATGGCGATGTATATTTGTCTCTTGTTAAACATTTTCATATAATAAGTCCCAACTGAAACAATAATACTTATAAACATCGATACAACTTCCGTCGAATTTTAAGGGCATTGCATGTTGAATAGCGGAACTCAACGCTGAGTTTTTGGCCTCGACACCAGAGGGAAAAAATGAAAATATTAAATATTTAATTTCCTAGAGTAAGAAACAAATCCATAACCAATCGCGTTCACAGTCACACACTTGAGCTCCTGTGCCATTTTTTCTAAGCTAAGTAGCTAAAGCAAATTAATTCAGTATATTAGTTTTTTGAAATAAGAAGTTGTAACATATTGTTTTTTTAGATTATTTGTATAATTTAATTATAATGCACACGTCACATTTGAACAATTTTTAAATCGCATAAGAACACAACATAAGAAAATAATGTTTTAGCACAATTTAAAATGAATAAGGAGACAATTGACCTTTAAGAATAAATGCAATTTGAATTCACATTGTCAATAACTGGACAGGGACCAGGGGCCATTACTTATTCATACAATCGACTGCACTTTCAATTATATCTTAGACTAGAGGACGCGCGCGGCTTCGCCCGCTTATTAGGAGAGAATCCAAAAAAAACCACGAAACACGTGTTCAATAAAATATTTTTAACAGTCTGAATTTAAATTTTTATAAAAATCGGTGGCAATTTTAAGATTTTTTCATACAAATTTTCAACCCTTTATTTGAACCCTTAGGGGGTGAATTCTTAAAAACCATGAAACACGTGTTCAATGAAATATTTTTAAGAGTGTGAATTTAAAATTTTATAAAAGTCGGTGCACATTAAATTTTTTTTCCATACAAACTTTCAACCCCTATTTCATCCCTTTAGAGATAAAATTTTTCAAATTCCCTTCTTAGTGGATGTCCAGAATGTGAAAATAAAAAAATCTGCCCAAATTTCACGTTTCTACCATCAGCGGTTACGGCTCTACGTGCGTCTTACCTCAGTCAGTCAGCACAAGTCCTTTTATATATATAGATAATTGAAAATTCTACAATTTACAGTTATCATTTGAAAATGATATATATTTAAAATATATAATTAAATTAATATCTTTAAATTTGGCGGAAAATGGGGACAGAGTGTCTTAATACTAGGTTCCCTCTACCTACCCCGCTGTATGCGAGACACAACGCGAAGCTGATTTTTTTTTTACTTTTTAGTTTTATTCTATTCTCATTTTTCTAATTTTTATTAAAGAATCAATATTGTTATTGTGTTCTAAGTTAAAGCCAGGCTTGTTTTTGATTCTTTGGTTAGAGGAGAGATTTTTTAATATTAGAAAGAATTATGGAAAATTTAATAATGCCTAGTTCTTTCTAATATTGTTGTGGCGCCAATTTTGGATTAACAACAATATTGATTATACGCATATAATTTCATTGTCTTCAGAACTGAAGTCGTTATCCAAATTTCAGCTCAATCGGACACTGGAAAGTGAGTGATTTCTTGATTTTCATTTATTATACTATATATGAATCTATATGTAGTAGTAGTATATTAAACTATTTGTTAAAATAAAAGGCTTAAAATAAAGCAACAAATTAGCGGCAGCCATTTCAATATGACCCAATCAATTTACAAAACAGTGATAAATATTATATAGCAGCTATCAATAAAATTAATTGCCAATATGAAAATTTCACTTCATCATATTAACGAATAACTTCATATTAATCGGATAATTTATATAATTTCGCTGTAAATGTGAGCAAAAAATACATTTTTTAATATTATCTTTATAATATATCTTTTAATTGAAAAAACTTAACTTATAAGAACTTTCTTAACACAGCTTCAGCACAGTTTTAATGTTTTTGTAGGCAGAGTTAACCTCAGAATCTAGCGTTTTCGGTTTTCGTTATCGTAATAATTACTGTAATAACGTCTTTATTACATCTTTAAATAATAAGAATTATTAAAAGTAAATAATATCAACCCTAATTCATTCTTATTTTATACATAACCAGAATTTTATAAAGATAGAAATACAAAAAAACAGGAGTTCATTAGTTCAAGGCTTGTGCAATGAACTGTTGATATAGTTACCAAATGACCTAGTCGAGGCTGGTCACTTCGCAAGGATTTATGCAAGGGCGGCGACGCGAGAAGCCCGCGGTGGCTTGCAGCTTTGCCTCGCTGCAACCGACCGCACTGCTCTACTACGAACGTAGGGTTTGATTAATGCACGTATACGAGACCGTACCGCCGATAAACTACCGAATGTATGCCTCATCATTTACGGAGATCGAGACAGTATAGTTGTAAGTGCATAGTCTTTAGAAATTGTGCTTTATAGTAGTTTGGATGGGAAAAGCCCGGCGTTGAGTTCCGCCACTCAACACGCAATCCTTTGAAAAATTCGGTGGAAAGGGGGAACGTAGTATTACTACTACTTAATACTAGTTTCCCTCAGCGTATTCTACTGTATGCGATTTTGCATCCAAACTACTAATGCAAAATAATATATGCTCTCGACATGTAGCCCGTAATAGTATAAAAATGAATTATATTAAGAGTGGGCAAAGAGAACTCTCTTCAAGACTAAATGTTGAGATCTGGCAGAAGTCTATACCGCCCTTTGTCTACCAAATAGGGGAACTATAAATAATTCTGAGTTTGAATCGAACCCATAACCACTTAAAATGAATGATTTATTACGAAAAAAATTAAAAAAAATATATAATGATATTTAATATTTAATTCTTTCAATAAATATTCAAAGAGACTAAGTTCGTCTCCATTAATTATTTTCAAGATAGCTGAATCCGTTTCATGATATAAATATAAATCTCCACTAGCACTTGACTGGATTTATAATTAAAAGTATTTTTTTTTCTTTTCATATACTCTTTTTACGTTACTTTTAGTAAAATATTCTTACTGATCAAATCAAATCAGCTTCACGCTGTATCCCGCACACAGAGGGAACCTAGTGTTAAGACACTCCGTTCCCCACTTTCTGCCGAATTCTAGAGGCATGGCGTGTTGAGTGACAGAACTCAACGCCGCGATTTGCCTCGACACCAGGGCGAACAAATGGAAACATAAATTAGAGTAAATATTTTATGTTCTCGAGTGGGGATCCAACCCACAACCAGTCGGTTTTACAGTCACACTGTGTGCCCCTTAATTATATTGTATTCTGACTGATAACTAAAAATATTTTTAAGCAAACAATTAATATAGTTGGAATAATAAAAAAAACATCAGCTCCACACTGTATCCCGCACATAGCGTAACTGGGTAAGCAGAGGGAATCTAGTATTAAGACACTCCTTTCCTCATTTTGCTGGAATCTGGATGCATTTGTGCTGGGTGGCGTAACTCAACGCGCTGCTCTATACCTAGACACTAGGGCTAATAAGTTTAAATATTTAATATTTCATTTCCTCGAGGTTGCGTTTACAGTCATACATTTGTGTCCATGCGGCCACTACAGGTTTTAAAAAAAATATTTAATATCATTTTTTGCTAATGATTTTAAAAAACCTTTTTTTATTTTTTAAAATGTCAATTAATTTGTAATCAAAATAATTTTTAAGATTTTTTTAATACCACTTTGACAGATATGGTTGGTCCACTATCAATTCGACTGAAATACCTGTCAGTAAATAAGCTCCAGCTAGGTTCCCTCTCCTACCGAGCTAAATGCGGAATACAGTGTGAAGCTGATTAATAATAATAAATAAAATAAATCATCTTCACGCTATATCCCGCACACAGCAGGGTAGCGGGAATTTAGTGTTAAGACACTCCGTTCCCCACTTTGCCGAAATCTGGAGGCATTACGTGTTGAGTGGCAGAATTCAACGCCGCGCTTTGCCTTGACACCAGAGCGAAGAAATGAAAATATAAATTTAAGTAAATATTTCATTTCCTCGAGTGGAGATCGAACTCACAACGAGTCGGTTTTACAGTCACACTCTGTTCCGTTGCGCTACAACTGGCCCAACTAATTAAAAATTAAATATCATAATTTATATTACCACTTTCTACCACCATGGGCAGTTATCTATTCACTTATACAACGATTGCCATCGGTCAAAGTAATGGCGAAGCAAGTGCCACGAAGCACTCCATAAATTAATGTCGTCCCAATCACGCGACTCATTTCGCACGAGACGTGTCTATCTGCGACGTCTGATCGTGACATCCACCGCGATCAGCTATTATTCACACAACTACTGTGTAGTTAAAACCGTATAACATTCGTCTTCTAACTAAGACTCGCTTGTTACTGTTGAATTTTTAATGAAACGACCAGAATATACGATTATTTCTTATATAGTTAATCGCTATTTTTATATACAGTCTTCTAAAAAAACAGATGGGTCGAAAGTACCTTATTGAGGAACAGACTAACTGAACAATACGTTCCCAGGTTCCCTCTGTTTACCCTGCTATGTGTGAGATACAGCTTAAAGCCATGAGAAATGAAATGATAATTATGTTTAGCCAGCGTACTAAACATATTTACGATTTCATTTTTCATGGCTGGGAAGCAACTTACATGCGGAATTTCATCCCCTATTTCAATCAACCTCTTCAGCTTTTTGTTCATGATAAATAATAGATCACGTCGAAACTATATCTGTACCAAACTTATGTACTTATGTAATTGTAATGATACAATCGCATGTTATAATTTTTTTAATATCATTTATCATCATCCGCCTGTCCTAGTCCACTGCTGGACATAGGCCTCTCCAATGGCACGCCACTGTGCTCTGTCTTGAGCTCTTCGCATCCAGCCGATGCCAGCTACTTTGCGAATATTTCATCTAGCTAGAGGACATCTCACATTACGTTTGCCGAGGCGTGGTCTCCACTCTAATACACGTTTACTCCAACAATCATCGGTTCTGCGAAAAGCCCACTGCCACATCAGCCTGCTAATCTTTTGGGCTATGTCGATAACATTGGTTCTCTGTCGGATTACTTCATTTCGAATTCGTTCCTTCAGAGATATTCCAAGCATAGCCCTTTCCATAGCACGCTGAGCGACTTTAAAGTGGTGGATTAGTCTCACTGTCAGTGTCCACGTCTCGGCTCCATATGTCATAACTGGTAGGACGCACTCGTTGAAGACTTTCGTCTTTAGACTAATAATAGCCTAATATCATTAAAATGTTGATTTATATTCTGAATTCTTTTCTGTACTAATATCCCCTATATAATTAATAGACTGTTGTAGAAATTATCATGATATATTAAAAGTAAAATATATAATTTTTAATTATTATTGCAAGTATGATTTCCGGAAGCATATTCAGCAGCGCAATGATGGATATGCACATGTTTGTCACCATAATATAGTATTACGCTGAGGATCGTTAATCTGTCTCGTTACTGAGTAGCTGTCACGTGAAATGAAACAATATGTTTAGAAATATATTGCTCTATTGCAAATAGTATATATATGGTTTTTCTATTGATTTGGATTTGTAAAAGCGACAGGTTGTGGGTTCGATTCCCTCTCGAGGAAATGAAATATTTTATTTTTTAATTTGTTTGGTCTGGTGTAAGGCAAAGCGCGGTGTTGAGTTCCGACACGCAACACGCAATGACTCCAGATTTCAGCGGAAAATGTCAAAAGTCTTTATATTAGGTACTCTCTGCCTATCCTGTTGTGTGGTGGATGCAGTGTGATGCTTAAAATCTTAATATTTGATTAAAGAATACATATTAAAACGTTTTTAAAAAATATTATAAACATTGAAAGTTTTAAATTAAAAAAATATAAAAATACACTGCTGCTCTATCGCTGAGCCAATGCATAATCCAATAAACTTTAACGAAGGTATTCATGATAAAAAGTTGAATTAAAATTTAGTTGAAAGCCGGCAGGCAGCACGGCAAACCACGTCTATATAGGTGTTGGATCTCTTAAAATAGCGATTACGAAGTAAATATTTTTTATAACATTTCTTGTAATTGACTGTAATTTTTTTGTTAAATTTATTTGATTTATCAGGTAATCATTTATTTATATTGCTTTTAAGCATAAATTATATTTAAGAAGAAAAATGTAAGTTTAATCATTTGGAGATACATGTTCAAAAAATATTTTGTCCCATGTCACTTGTACAGTATACAGTTTTTGGTTTTAATTTTTGATGGCGAGTAGATTAAAAAGCAAACAAGTAACAGTTAAAATAGTTAGTGAAAATATTTTTATGTAAAAATATGTCAGAGATTTTAGGTGCGAGTAAATAGAATGAAGACTAAATATAAACAAAATGACGATAACTTCAACTATAGACCACTAAATACTTTTCACAGAAGTGGAAAGTATGTTTTTAAGCTATGTGAAGCTCGGAGTAGTGCCTAGGACTTGGGACCACAGGAGTGGGCTTCAGGGATCCTTAATATATATAATAATAATAATATAATATTTAATAATTACTATATATATATATATATATATATATATATATATATATATATATATATATATATATATATATATATATATATATATGCAAGCCATTACTTTGACCGATGGCAATCGTTGTATAAGTGAATAGATAACTGCCCATGGTGGCTGAAAGTGGCAATATAAATTAGAATATTTCATTTTTAATTAGTTTAGCCAGTTGTGGTGCAGCGGCACGAAGTGTGACTGTAAAATCGACTGGTTGTGGATTCGATCCCCACTCGAGGAGATGAAATATTTACTTAAATTTATATTTTCATTTCTTCGCTCTGGTGTCGAGGCTAAGCGCGTTGTTGAGTTCTGCCACTCAACACGCAATGCCTTCAGAATTCGGCAGAAAGTGGGAAACGTAGTGTCTTAACACTAGGTTCCCTCTGCCTACGCTGCAGTGTGCGGGATACAGCGTGAAGCTGATTTATTTATTTTATTTAATTAGTTATCATTATTAATCAGCTTCACGCTGTATCCCGCTTTAGCTCGGTAGAAGAAACCTAGCTAGAGCTTATTTACTGACAGGTTGTAACTGATATCCCAAACACCTTTTAAAATATTATTTAATAAATAATGCCTTGGCTCGTGATGTGTCTAGTGGTTAGAACTCTTTATAGTTGTGATCGTGAAGAACCCAAAATCTTTTAGAGATTCAGAGGAAACAGTGTTAAGAATTTCATATTATGCCTTTAGAAGGTATCTCTTTAATAAGATATTTGCCATCAGAAGTTGTTCTTGTGTCAGTTATTTAGATAACTGTAGACTCGACAATATAACATTGTCATAACTCGAAGCTCGTCCGAAGATAAGCCAAGAGCGCGTCCTATCTTCCTCTCCACTATAACTGCGAACTAGTTATAATAAAAGGAAGAAAGAGTACGGGCCCCTCCCCGCCCCTACACCGTGAATTCCTACCAGACTGGGGCTGCAACAGTCTTATTGAACTCTCCGGGACGTTTGTGTGTGATCTTTCCGAAGGTACTTGTTACGCTTGTTTATATTAAGATTGTATTAGAATGGTGATTCGTGATGTTGATTGATTTGTGAGATCAACATAAGTCGTTGGAACGAACGCACTACCGCAAGGCGGACGATATGTTAAATAAACGCACGGCACACACCTCTCAGTCGTGTCTCGAACCGCAGGCGGACACTACTACATACACCAGAGTTCCAGGACATAAAATAGCACCACACACCTACTAGTCGTATACCAAATCATAGAAGTGGTATACAATATATCAATGACCAACGCCATACAAGCATAGCCACGACATAGTTAATGTCGCTATAATATATATATATATATATATATATATATATATATATATATATATATATATATATATATATATATATATATATATATATATATATATATATATATATATATATATATATATATATATATATATATATATATATATAAGAAATAAGGAAGAATAGGTAGGCGAGGCGAGAGTAGCTCACCTCTGAAGAAAAAATACAAGCTTTGATCGGACACCTGTGAAGGGTTAAAATGGAATGCCATGAATACGCTAATAAAAGCGGATTTTCACCATTGAGCCTTGTCGCACCGAGGTGCGGACGCGCCATGAGATAAGACTGACCTCGTCGTCTCTTACGGCTACGGAAGGTGTGTCGTGAGAGTGAGGAATGAATCCTGTCTACGTAGTGGGAGTTTGTAGCAGTAATTGGATCGTCGGGATCTAGAAGGACGCTGCAAGGTTCAAAGAAGGAAGTGTGGATGTAGAGTGTACTTACACGCTCCCCCGAATGAGTGGGTTGGAGTAGGCATTTGCACGCTCGTAGTAGGCACGCTTGGCTATGCGTTTGCAGAATTCCTTTAACTTTAATTCAAAATCTTTATCTACACAAAGTCATCGTTGCGTACGTACCATGGAATACCATCCAGATACCATGCGGAGGATTTTGTTTTGGATCCTCTGAAAATCATAATGGGACGAATGCCAGTTTTGTATAATGTCAATTTGTTCCAAAGTGCCACTGACACTCCGCCACTGTTTCATAGATGGCGACACTGCGGCACTTCTAAATTTGGCACTCGCGCCGACATATATAACCCTCACATACGCTATTACAATGATAAAATAATCAATATATAGCCTGAATTATCAGCATAGTTTCTTTCGTTCTTTAATAACTAATAATAAAATAATAACGACTTTTAACTTTATATTTCCGCTATACTTGTGGCCTACACTTTGAATAAATGTAGCGTCAGTAAGATTTTTGATCGCTGACTGAGTGCTGCCGTTACGGAACAGGTGCGGCCATATCGACCTCACTGTTCACTAATTGTTCTATAAATGTAGTGGAACATAAGCGAATCAGTCTCCGTGAATTAAAAGGAGGGTTGGGGCGACAAGTTTTAATTTATCACTAAAACAATATATATTGTATAAAAGTAAGTTAGAATGGGACTAAAAGAGCTGGAAATACTTTTTCTTACTTACTTTTTAAATACAGGTAAACTATATCATAATTACTATTTTAAGAAAAGGTATCAATAAAAAATAAGATATGGATTGTTTTATGCGAGTTTTATATTATCACTCCGATGTCTATTGTCTAAACGTTTATTTAAAAGTATAATTTTAAGTAAAATATTCACATAATGGCGTCCAAGTCATTTTCCACTACGTTCTGTCGCCACTCTACAAATTATTAAGATAAACTCTGTAGTGGCTAGACGTGCCGCAGGGACTGAAAACATGATATGTTGTGGGTTCGATTCCCACACGAGAAAATTAAGTATTTTAAATATTTTTATTCGCTTCAGTCTTCCATATATATATATATATATATATATATATATATATATATATATATATATATATATATATATATATGTTTATTTATTTCCTCGCTCTAATAATGTGACAAAGCGAGGCCTTAAGTTTCACCACATAATATGTAATGTCTCCAGAATGTGGCGGAAAGCGGACACTGGGTTTCCAGGTTCGCTCTGCGGGACTATGCCGTGAAGCTAAAAAATAAATATAATATTATATATAAAATAATGACTAAAATCATACAAAATAGTAGTAAGTTTTAATTATTTTTTTTTATAAATGACAACGAAAAAAAAGAGTAAAGATTAATCATCAACCAGTAAAAAAATATTTTTGTATAATAAGTTTCAACGTAGATGCTTGAAGTTTTTGTGAATATGTCGGTCGGTGTACCAATTAGTGTTGCAATATATGTAGATTCGCACTTGCTCTTTTTTGCATATTTTTTCTAGTTTTATCTATATATTTTTTAAAGATTATTAATTCAAAGATTATTATGTGAGATTTAAATATACTGAAATATGCTTTTTGTACGTTATTATTAAGTTCAGCTTTCAGGCCTAGTATTAAGATACTCCGCTCCCCACTTTTTGTTCTATTTTAGAGGCATTGCATATTGAGCGGCGGAACAAAACGCCGCGCTTTTTTCTCGGCACCAAAGCAAAGAAATAAAAATATTTTATGTGTTCGAGTGGTAATCGAACCTACAACCTATCACGTTTACAGTCACGACTGGCCTCATATCCTACTATGTGACATTATAATATTTAAATATTATTTTAAATGTTAAAAATAGATCTTAACTTTATTCATACATTTAGAAACTCTGTTTTTATAATTTAAAGCAATCTGTGTGCATGTTCATTTTATTTCGTACAATAGATAAATTTTGCTTATAATTAGCGGATTATTTAAAAGAATACATCATATAAAAATCATTTAAATGCTATATTGGACAAAACTTTGACCGAATAGATTAGATAAAAATAAACGTATAAGATAAAAAGAAAATGAAAAAAGAAACTATAATATTTTAGCTATTATTTTTATCCAGATAAAATGAAGCTTACATTTTTCTAATATCAGCAAAGTAAGTTTTAAAGTGAACAACAAAGAGGGGCGCGTGGGGAGCTCGCGGATGTTGTAATCACGTATTTAGTTGCGGTACGGAGCGCTGTGTATTTAACTTTTTAAACAGAATGTAGTATGTAAGTTAAACTGTTCCAACAAGTAATTTAAAAAAAAATCTACTTCACGCTGTATCCCGCACGCAGCTGGGTAGGCAGAGGGAACCTTATGTTAAGACAATCTGTTCCCTCCCTACTTTCCGATTTTTTCTAGGCATTGCGCGTTGCAGAGCAAAGAAAATGAGGTATCAAATATTTAATTTTCTCGAGTGGAAATCGAACTCCCAACTTGCCGCGATTACAGTTACACCCTTGTGCCGCAGTGCCACGACGGCCATATACAGTAAATTATATTAACATAATATTAGGACCGCACAAGCGGATCGAGTTTATTGACACAGTATTTTGTCATCAAAGTTTAGTTATCCAAGCAACGAAAGATTATTTAGGACAACAAAAGTCAGATCAACTAAAGCTATTTTTACTTATTTAGAAAACGTACAAAAATTTTGAACGTAGCGGGACTCGAACCCGCGCCTCCTGGAAACCGACCAGGACCAGGACCTGGTCGCGGGTCCCACTACGTTAAAAATAAAATATGTTTAATATTAATAATTATTTTATTCCAAAATAAAAAGACAATTCACATTTTTTTCATTGAGGAATAATTGAAAGTAACGACAAAGGTATTAAAAGTCGCTGTACGGAATGAGTGTACTGTGCTGGTGCACTAGTACTGGTGCGATCCTGGATCTTAGTCTGAGCTCTGAGCTTAGTATGTTTCTACTGAGTGTCAGAATACTATTGACTATTTATTATATAATTTAAAATGCTAATCGGTTTTTTAGCTTGAAATAAAAAAGACTAATATTTAATGCATTAAAAATCTTTATTTACTTTGCTACGCTGCTACTCTGCTACCATCATGTGTTGATGAGATGATGATTTTTTACCGTCATCACAAAATAACTACCTTATTGTTTAAGGTTATTTCCAGTGTAATTTTCAAGAAACAGTCTAACTGTAGCAGAACACATGGGCTTAGTAAAATCTGATAAAGATTCTCATTAGATTGCGGACCAAAATGACTTTTTCTTAGCATTGTGTGACGCGGCGGTTTTATTAGGATACCGTATAGCAAAGTTCGTATTGTTACTTTTATTGTTTAATTTGCAATTCTATACTAGAACGATAGGAGTAAAAAAGTGTGAATGCTTTACGCCTGAGTGTGTTTAAAGTTTAAAAAAAACCGGACAAGGAGGAACGGCCAAGTGCGAGTCGGATTTGCTGGCCGAGAGTTCGGTACCCTGCATAGTTTAAATATTTTCTATGAAGTTGTTCAAAATTTTTGAGTAAAATACAATTGGTTGACTATTAATCGTAAATTTATAAAGTCAATTTAAGTGAGATACTCGTAGTATTTATTCCTTGTAAACTTCGTTACAAGTACTATTGCCGTGTCGTTTGAATTTCTAACAACAACTGTTTAGTTAAAATATTGTATATTTAATTTCTTCGAGTGGGTTTTGAACCCACAACCTGTCACGTTTACTGTCACCCCCTTGTGCCGCCGCGCCACAAGTGGTCTCATTAATTTGTATGAAATAAAAAATAATGTATTTCTCAGTAAATTGACTACATTCATAGTTTGGGACTAGCTTTAGGGGCTATCTCCTGCGTTGTTGAGGTTGCTAGATGGTGGTTGTTAACCATATTGATGATGGTGCAGTAATGTTTAGTTTCTTAGTATCATTATCACCTCATCATCACTAAAGGAAATAACCATTTTTATGTTGTGTTCCACTATATCAGTAAACTTCATTTGTCCAGCAAAAGAACCTGCCGCCCAATGGAATTTACCCCAGCACGATCCAATGCTCCAATTGTCCAATGGTCCCAGATGTTTGTTGGGGAGTTAGAGTTTTTATGGTATACCTTTTGCGAAAGAAATAATAAAATATATGAAATTATTTTTATTTAAAATATAAAGACTATTTAACATTTAAAAATATAAGTAAAAAATGCATTTAAAAAATATAAAAAATCTTTCATGGGCTAATACTACTTTTGCATTTAATTCTCAATTTCGCCACTAAGTACTAACCTTAAGATACATATTATATGTTAGTCGAGACTTTACAGCTAAAAAAAAATATACAGAAGTATTTTTTTTATATTATATAGATTGGATAAATATAAACACTTGTTTCTGAATCAATTTGTATATTTATAATTTAAAAAATATTCACTGAATGAAGAATATGAATTTGAAATTTAAAAAAAATAATGAAAACAAATAAATAATAATCTACTGAACATAAAATTCAAATTTATCTTATTCAATAACATGATAAATTGCTTATGGAGTATCTAAACTCTTGGTCAAAGTTGAAATATCTTTTAGATAATAAATGATGGATAATGTGAAGTTTGCAAACACTACGATTCATCATAGATCATTGTTACACAAATTGTAAATTATATTAAACAAGCTTCCAGTCCTGGTTTTGTCTTTTTTTTATGGAAAAGAAGTTAAACGAATCTACGTGGTTACCTGATGGTAAGTGATCACCACAGCCTACGATCCATGTAACACCAGGGGAAAACAGGTGTATTGTTGGCCTTTAAAGTGGTGATAGACGCGTTTTTTGGGTAGGTTTATAGGATAATATCGTATCGACACACTGCAGTTACAGTTATGTGGCGCGTGGAAGATAATTTCTACAAAACCGCACTGTAATAGAGTGCCAAGTATTCAGGTATTAAGGGTGATATTTAAAATTGCGATGTACTAAGCAATATCGGCAGGTACTAGGTGAAGCAGTATCCCTGAACATTCCCCGTATTTTGGCGTGAAGTACCATCTCTCTTTGTCGATGTCAACCAGATTATTCACCTGTTTTTTACCTATATTGGCGATGCAGAGAACTCGCAGATGTACTCAAGAGACGTCGGGTGCACATAGCGGCAGAGATTTATGAACATGTTTACGAGGGTTTTGGATACGGTCTTCGCAATACAGAGGGAGAAAATATTCTAAGAGCCGTTTAATATAAAAAAATCCAAAAGAATTCTCAGCACTTTGCGGCTTATAAGAGTGGGTCCCGACTTTATTAAAATTAGACACTCCGTTCCCATTAAGACACTTCCGTTCCCCACTTTCCGGCGAATTTCCACCTCGTTATCAGAGCGAGGAAATAAAAATGTAAAATAATAATCACAAAACCGCTAGCGGATCGCTACCAAAATCCACAACCTGTCGTTTTACAATCGCACGCTTGTGCTCTTGCAAATGGTGTCTAATTATATTTTAAATAGTATTAAAAAAATAATAATAAAAAAAATTGAAAGCGGTCTTAAAATTTGTAAGAAACATTAATAATCTGCCCAGACTTTTTTCAGTCTTATATAGTCTTAAGAGTCTACTGTCAATGTTAAACTAATTACAAGGTTTTACAGCAATCTGAAAAAAGCAAAATGAGCAGAAAGGAAGGAATCTAAGGAGCAGATTTTTTATCTTTGGTGCAGAAAAAAAAATTCGTTGAAGTGTATCATTTTCTGATCATAGACAAAGAAGACGATTTAACTTTTCGTTTTTCTTTTTCTGGTTTTCTGAGATTACATTTAAATTTTTCCAGGTCTCTGTATATCTGAGCTCTTAACATTGACAGTAGTGAGTCGCACGTTCTATACAGTAATATGATGATCGTCTATTATATTATGTTATAATACACTTATTATAAAATTAGAAATTCTTTGTGTCTTTAATTCTCTTATACAATTAAGCTCAAAGATTGACTTACTGAATGTAATGTACTTTCTTGTGTGTGAGTTACAGCTCAGCTCGTCTTGATAGGATTTATTTAACTACGTAATATAAGTTTCGGTTTACCTAGTTTGAATATAATTCAAGCCGTAATAACCATATAAGGAATTAATATATCAGTAAAAAATATGGTTAAATATCTTTATTTGTTTGTATAATAGTAAATGTTTTGAAATGGAATCATTTAAAATTATGAGTAGACAAATTAACATCATATTTTGATTATAACATTTAAATCTTTTTTTTTCAGCTTCACGCTGTATCCCGCATGTAGCAGGACAGGCAGAGGGAGCCTAGTATTAAGACCCTCCGCTCCGAACATTCCGCCGAATTCTGGAGGCAATATGTGTTGAGTGTCGGAATTCAACGCCGCAGTTTGCCTCGACACCAGAGCTATGAAATTAAATATTTAATTTCCTCGCGTGGAAATCGAACGCGTTTACGCCACGACTGCCCTCAATAATTAATTGTGAAATTAAATCTACTACCAATTCAATCATTTGCAGAATTGAAAAATATTATTTAATTTATTTTCTATTTATTTGTCTATTTCTTAAGAATTTGCAAATAAAATTAATCCACATGATCATAATGCTACGATTAATCCATGTAAGATAATTCACTCACGTGGATACAATGTTGCGTGTGATAGGTTTGTGGTTAGAGAATGGCTGCCTGTACCACTCACGTGTAGACGCTGTGAATATCTAGATATAATCTTCTAAAACTAATTTAACATAATCGTATAATTTTCTAATATTTATCAAAACTTAAACTGAGGTCGGTCGTGGCGCAAGGGCACAAGCGTGTGACTGTAAACGCTGCAGGTTGTGAGTTCGATTTGCTCTTGAGGAAATGAAATGTTTAATATTTTCATTTCCTAGTTCTGGTGACGAGGCAAAGCACGGCGTTGAGTTCCGTCACTCAACACGCAATGTCTCCAGAAATCGGCGGAATGTTGGGAACGGAGTTTCTTAACACTAGGTTCCCTCTGCTACACTGCTGTGTGCGGGATACAACGTGTAGGTGATATTAATATATAGGGGAGAGGGGGGCAGCTTAGAACAGGGGCACCTTTGAAAATATGTGTTAACAGAGCTATTTTAAAAAGAAATTTTGATAATTTTTTTTTTGAGTAGTGGCAGCACTAATCTGCACACGTGTCACTTGTCATCGCTGATATATGAGAGCCCGTTGTTGAGTTACGAGGAGTGTTTGATTTTGAGTAAAATTTTATACATTTTTAAATAAACGCGTAAGGATCGCAGGGATCCAATTCAAGGTATATGGTTTTATTTTTTCCTCTTTTAGTTAGAATGTTTCATATATCATGCAATAAACTAGAAATTGCTACAATTTTTAAACTTTTACTTGAAAAAAAAACGTTTGTAATTTTTTTATTACCACTGAGGCAGCTTTGAACAAAATAAAGGGGGCAGTTTTGAACATTATTATATGTAAAAAAATACCGCGAAAGAAAAACAAAAATACTAAACTTTTCTTTAGAAAGAAAAAGAATAAGAAACTGACTCAAAAATGCATTTGGAATCAGAAGAGGAAGTGACAATTTACTGTGAAGAGAATGAAGATACTGAAATCTGTGCGTATGAAGACTACGAAATGGAATTAGACTACAACTTAATAAATATTGGAGACTTCGTTTTAGCGAATGTCTCATCATCTGTGAATAGTAAAAAAGTAGCTTGTTTATTTTTTTCTTTCCTGAGAAAGAGGACAAGTGCTACGTTAGTTTTTCAAAAGTCTTACGTAGACTAGACTTGAGGCCAGTCATGGCGCAGCG